>WNYC01000079.1:0-145136 GCA_021396375.1 Sporothrix mexicana | reverse complement strand
TTTTTTTTTTTTTTTTTTTTTTTTTTTTTTTTTTTTTTTTTTTTTTTTTTTTTTTTTTTTTTTTTTTTTTTTTTTTGGAAATGTGCGTAAAATAATCGCAGATATAAATAATTAAAACAAAATACCAGACAGATTTTTAACAACGTCGTACACATGACGACCCAGAGCGTCATCAGCACCTTCATTACCCTTCACATTGTCCGGTGCCGTCCATGTACGGAGTAATTGTCGTCATCTCCCGAATTGCTCAGTTTGTTGGTTCCTCTAACGGTCTGAACGGTATTCTCCCATTGCAGTGCTGTACCTTGCTTAGCGCCAGATCAGCTTATGCCAACTTTGCGATAAAACCCTGGGGGATTTTCAGCCCGGAAAGCCGTTAATTTCAGCGTGTCAACATCTGGACGCGTTTCACGCGTTTAGTGCACTTAGCCCCTTTGCATCGAATAAACATGTTTACGTCGTGATTGCCGTTTGTGTTTGCATTTGTGCCTCTGCTTGCACTTGCCGGGAACAAACGAACGACTGGGCTGCGCCTGCCTTACTGTTGCTTTGGGAAACTTCCACCAGGTGGCTCTTTCCGCGTACAGACGATCAGCTCGGTCGCGCTTGCCTCATCGTCACCTCGAGCAACTTCCGTTTAGAACCAGGCCGCTGTCGGTGGCTCTTTCTCAGACAGTTGCTTTACCTAACAACATCGAGCCACCCCCTTTTTCATGCCCAACTATGTGAACCGAGGAAAGAAGCAACAAAGAAGCAACAAAGAAGAAGAGACGACAGAAGTGTGGCGTGCAGGAATATGTGGATGGACGTCTATCAGACGGGCGACAATCATCATGAGGCATTGCTCTGGATATGCAGCCAGCTTTGCTCAATGATAGCATGTCCGTTCTCTTTCTGTCGTACAGTCGTTCTTTTCTCTCTCGGTGTCTCTCTCAATCTCAGTCCCACTCCCGCTCTTCCCATCTCGTGCAATGACCCAAATGCGGCTAGTCCCGACTTCGCCACTGACAGAAAGAAGACCATCAGTGGGCGCTAGGGCTGGTGCCCGTGGGAACAGCTCGTGCAATGACCCAAATTGGGACTAGCGCGAAACCATGTAAGTCGGGCATAGAGGGAAGGAGGGAGGCTGAAGGAAGGCAGTCTTGGTCGACGTCAAGCTTGAAAGAAGATAAAAGGAGAGGTCTGTCGGCGAAGATTTTCTATTTTCTACCTCAGACATTTACTTTTCATCTCCATCTTATTTCAACATAGAATCACGAAACACTCTTTGTCAACATGGGTCAGTTAGAGCCGTACGACGAGCCTCCTCCGTACAGTGCTTCTGTGCAACGGGCTCCATATCCTTACAGTTCGCATGACTTCCCAACACAACAAAATAGGCAGTATCAACAGTCTGTACCACAGCATCCGGTGGAAACGGCGACCTACACCTCCCAGTTTAACGGCAGCCAGCAGCGGCTCCCTGCCCCAAACAACTTTCAGCCAGATCAACAACCTCCACTGACAACCTCTCCTTCTCCCTTTTCTCCCCTTTCTCCCTCCCCCTCCTCTTCTCAGTCTGACGACACTGAACTCGACGAAATCACCGCCCACTACCGTCGGCATATGCAGCCAGTTCAGGGAGGGGGCTTCTTCTCGGCGAGCACTCCCTCTGTGGCCCTCTCCCGTCCCATCCTGATCCCCCAGGCCTTTGCTGTCAGCTTCCGCAAGACGCCGGCGCCGTTCCTCCGGGCATATCCGCCTGTCTTGTCGACGCCCGACATTGGAATTCCTGCCTCCCTCTTCGTCGCCATTCTCGACGCCCTCAACCTCTGTCTGGCCCCGCCGCCGGCCCTCCAAGCCGTCCAGATCGCCGGCCAGGTCGTCGGCTTCATCCCAAACCACATTGCCCAGGGCGTGTCGGCCGGGGTTGGCATCATGGCGGGTGTGGGCGTGGCGGCGATACGGATTACCCGCCTCAAGAAGTTTCTGGCCAAGGTGAACACGGACGTCTTTTCGCCGCGTGGTCTCGTCATGGAGGTCGTCAAGGATGAGGCGGCGTTGAGGTGTGTGGGTGTCGAGGCGTCAAGACTGCCACAGGTAGCGGTAGCCGCTCCCGCCAACTCTCTCAATCCAGCTGTCCATGCACGCCTGACGCAGCTGGCACCCTACACGGCCCCGTTGTCGTTTGACGTCCCTCCACCAGCCGTCCCAAAGGGCCTCATGGACCGGATCAGTGCACGACAGGCGGCGTGGCGAGTCGCCAAAGACGCCAAGAAGGGCCAGAAGCAGTTGCAGAAGCGGGAGGAAAAACTGCGAAAGATGGAGGCGAGGATGGGGGGACGGGTTGAGGGACGGATGGAGGGACGATCGTCGTCAGACAGTGACAGTTCAGATTCAGACGCCCGCTCGAGCGTCGACGGCGCCTCCGTCCACGCCGTGTTTGACAGGCGACTACAGGAAGCAGAGCAACGGGGCGACTGGAAAGAGGTGGCCATGATTGAAAAGAGGCGGGCAAAAGAGATGGAAGACTTTTACAAGAAGCAGCAAAAGAGGGAGAGAGAGCGAAACAAGCACAGCGACCGGTGCGACGACAAACGGCAGCGAAAGTACGACAAGGACCTCCGTAAGCTGGACAGAAAGGAGCAGAAGCAGGAAGAGAAGGGCCAGAAGAAGATGGCAAAGCTACAGTGGATTGTCATCAAGAGGGCCAACGGCGGTCAATAAATGAAGAGAGATGAGAGAGAGAAAGAGAGAAATCCAATGTATCCAATGTATACGACCTGTATGGAAATTCCATCGAGTATCCTGTCATGCTGTATCCAAAGTAAAGAAAGCAAAAGAAAAAAGGCAAACAAAACAAATGCAGGCATCACACCTCACCGGATGGCCACATGCGACTCCTTGTGCCGCGCCTGCTCCTCGGCCGCGTCCATGTACAGGTCGATCAGGCAGCCCGCCGACCAGGCTTGCGTGGGGGACTGTAGTCGTCGTTAGCAGTGAACAAATCAAAATGAATACTGGGGGCCCTTCGACGTACCGAATCCTGGCAGTAGGCGCCGTTCTTCTGGGTCAGCTCCGTCAGACCCGCCCACACGCTCTCCTGGATCTGTTCCTTGCAGCCCATCAGCCGCCGCGTCACTTGCTGGAACGCCTCGGTGCGGCCCTCGGCATCGTTGGGCGACTGTGCGGCGCGTCTCCGCAAGTCAAACTTGAGGAGCGCCCGCAAAAAGAAGCCGGTGGGCCACAGCCACTCGGGGCCCTGGTGGTAGTTGCGGCCCTTGCTCGTGGCAAAGTCGTCGCTGTCTTCGCTGTTGACATAGTAGGGGCGGTAGTTGAGGTCGGACGGGTCGAGCGTGGCCATGCCCGTCGGCCCGCGGAGCACCTGATCGGCCAGCACCAAGGTGTGCGTCGCGTGCTCGTCCACGAACAAGTCAGGCGCCACCGTCATCGTGATGGCAAAGTTGGGCCGCAGCTGGTAGTCCTCGTACTCCTTGCCCGACCGGTACAGGTCCTTGTAGATGCCGCGCCGGTTGACCACCTTGGGGTTGACGTCGTAGTTCTTGTCGTCGGCCGCCCGGAGGGGGACGTAGTAGCACCGCTCAAAGTTGGCCTCGATGAGGCTGGCCCACTCCGAGAACGTGACAGGCGTGCCGTCGGCCTTCTTGATGCCCTCATGCGCGTAGCCGCCCTTGCTGTGCCGGTGTGCCAGCCACTTCAGAGTGCTGTACAGCAGACCCGTAATCTCAATAGCAGCGCCGTCGCGCGGCGTGCCGGGAACGCCCTTGCTGCCGGCCCGCTCGCTCTCGCCCATCTTGTCCATCCACGTGCCGCAGTTGAACTGGTTGCCGCCAAAAATCAACCCGTTGCTCCAGTCCACGTGCACATCAATGTTGAACCCCTCGTCGCTCATCTGCATGTCGAGCCCGGGCCCTGCATTGGCTTCCCGGAACGACATGCCCGTCGCGTGCCGCTGCAGCGCTTCCTGGATCACTTCTTCGATTGTGCTCTCCTTGGAGTACGCCCGCGGGTCCTCGGCATCGAACCACGTGTCGTCGTTGGGCAGGAACCGACGCTTCACTTTTGTGCTCAACAGCTCATTTCCATCCGGGGCCAGGTTCACATAGTCCTGGATGCACTGCAAGAAGAACCACGTCGCGTCGCGCGCATTGTACCGCGGGTTGCCGCCCGATCCGAGTAGGTTGGGGATCATGCCATGCTTCAGGACGCTCGCAAACGCCAGAATGTGCTCCTTGGCCTCGGCGTACCGGCCCGTGCCCAAAAACAGGCCGCGCATCGAGATGAACACGTCGCGGCCCCAGCAGCGCGCCCATTCGACCGCGAAATGCGGCAGACCGGCCGCCAGGGAAGGCACCAGCCTGTTGGGATAGAGGGACGCTGACTGCACGAGACCCGTCTGCTGGATGCTGACCATGGCTAGGCTCTGCACGAACCACTGGCCCTCGCGGATGTCAGCCGCCATCAGCTCCATCGCCCGGTCCCAGCTGGCCTGGTACGCAGTCTTCATGATCAGCCCGAAATAGCGTGGGTGCAGGAACGCCGGGATCGGCCGGATGGCATCGAACCGCTCCTTGAACCACGCCGCTGGCTTGCCCAGGTTGCTGTGCGTGTCCTTGGTGGCAATTCGTTCGAGTCGGCCTGAAATGTAGTCGAGCGCCCACTGGCCATCTCGTAGATTCTGGCACAACGGGTGTGCCAGGTTGTTGTCGCTGACCACGTTTTTGAGGATCGAATACCAACCCTGCAGCCCGGCATACACCAGCCGGCCGTACCCCGGAAGGTCGTACGCGCCGTCCTTGCCGTCGCTCGAGTCGCGCTCTTCCGCCTCGCAGCGGTACAGCAGGAAATTCAGATCAACAAGACTCAGCTCGCCAAAGGCCGCCTTGGCGCCCGACGTCACAAACGTGTCGAGACCCGACGAGTGCTCGGCTGCCGGGATCCACGTCTCGAAGAGGGCAATGCTGCCTGGCGGGAACTTGTCGGGCACCGCAATCGACGTGTCGCCGTTGTTGTAGTCGATCTTGATGCCGGGCAGATCGACCACGCGGCTCGGCAGACCCCGCAAGAATTTGGTGTCGTCCAGCACGTTCTTCGTGGCCGCTTCGCTCGTATCCACCTCGAGCATCCAGCTGCCCAGGTGATGCGCCCGAGTGCCGGTCAGGTGAACAGGGCTGAATGCGCCGTTGCCATTTCCGTAGCCGGGGTAGGCCGTGTGCGCAATGAGGAAATAGCCCTTGCGCGACTCGGGGTGCACGCGGTGCACGGTGACGTACTCCTCTTCGTGGTGGATGTGTGTCTCAGCATAGCCGTCCTTGCCCATCAGCACGTGGATCTGGTTCAGCAGCTTCTTCACGCCGCCAATCCCATTGCGGCCGCTGCCGACCTTGACGGCGCGATTCGACGATTCGGAAGTGTACAGGCGCGTCTCATTCACGAGATCGACTAGCCGCGGGTAGATCTCGTCGTAGCCCATGACACTGCCCGTGGCGCTGGCACACATGCTCACGAGCGCCGCGTTGGGCAAGGTGTCCCGAGCATCACGCTTCTGTGCTGGGACTTCGTTGTCGTGCGTGCAGTCCATGAACAGAGCCTGCACGGGAACCACGCGGATGCGCCGGATAATCTCGCGGCAGAGCTCGCTGCCAGCGGCTTCTCCGTTGGTGTGGCCGTTTGGCTGTGACTGTGACTGTGCCTTGCTCTTCTTTGCGACGTCCGCCCGCGTAATCTCGTCCACCTCGAAACTGCCAATCGGCCGGCCGCCGTGCTTGTGCACCAGCCGGCTCATCTCGCCCGTGTTCCAGGCCTGCATCGCTTCACGGATAAGCGAGCTGAGGCCCAGGCGCTTGACGAAAATGTAGTCGGTGTCTTCCGAGCCGGTAAACAGCTCGGCCACCACGTACAGGTCCGGGTTGACCCGGCGCGCCTCGTCCAGGATGTGCTCCGCGACGTGCATGGGTGTCGAGTGGCAGTTGTCGATGCGGAAACCGGCAAAATATTTGGCCATCGTGCGCGCATACTTGGTCATGTGCTCCCACAGCCAAGGGCTGTCCTCGGGTCCATTGCCGTACCGCAGCTTGACGCAGTCGCCCCAGACGATGACTTCGCGTCGCAGGTAGACACGGGACGTGGGGCCGGCGTTGTCCACCAAGGCATTGCCGCCCCAGACCCAGCCGTTGTTGACGACGACGAGTTCTTCAATGTCGAAGCGAGACGTCTGCTCGTTACGCGGCAAACGCGTGAAATAAGTCTCGATGAGGGCCGACTTAGGGCCGATGGGGCCCATCTTGGGTCCGTTGTCGTCGAGGCGGCAGTACTTGATTCTGTTGAAAAGTTGTTGGAGAATATCGGCGACCTCGGCGTCGTACTCGGCGTAGAACGGCACGTTGATAGCGTCCAGTATGGAAACCATTTTGTCGTGGGCCACCTCCTTCTCAGCGCCGTCCTTGGCCGGGCCCAGAATAACTGTGAGAAGCCCAGCTGCCACCTTGGAGTCGATCGTCCGGCGGTGGCGCTCGCCGAGCCGGTCGTTGCCGCGCAGAGCATGGTCTGTGAGGAACTCGGTCTGTTGCTTGAGTTCGGCCGTCTTGAGGTCGGCCAGGGCGTCGAGGCCAGAGAACTCGTCGGGCACAGTGACGTCACCGTTGGACCAGCTCTCGACAGCATTGGCCGCGTCCAGATCAACGTCGAGCACGTAGTATTCCCACAGGCGAATGCCCGCGATACACTCCTTCTTGATGGCGTCCATAATCTTGACCAAATCGTCGGTGCTCTTGAGATCCGTGGGCAATCCGAGGTCGGCAAGGCGGTCGCCCAGGTCGAGCAGCTTGGTGTCGAGCAGGTAGGCGGACTCGAGGTGCGGTGCGGTCTTCAGGTTGTAGCCGGCGTCCGGGTGCTCAAGCAGCCAGGGGCTGTTGTTGGCCGTATGGTTGAGCACAATGTCGGTCAAGCTCAGCAGCGAGTGGTTCGTCTCCAAGCTCTTGACCATGGCCTGGACGTCCTGCTCGCCGCGCGGGAAACAGATGGGATCCCAGGCCAGCTGGTCGTACAGACTGTAGGGCGAATTGGACTCGCCGCGCTGCTGCAGGGGCGTGAAATGGATCATGTTGTAGCCGCGGTCGCTGATGCCGCGCAGGTGGCGCTCCCAGTCGTTGGGATACTTGCCCATGAACTTGCTGATGAGGGAAAAGACCGACAGAGCCTCGAGCGGCAGCGGGCGATCGTCTAGGCGGAGACGCGGCGCGACATCAATGTAGTACTTGGGCGTCGTGTTCTTCTCCTCGTCAAAGGACGCGCGCTCCGAGAGCTCGACGGACAGGTCGGGCAGGGCCGCATAGGTCGTGTAGAACGCAAATGCGCCCGGGTGGTAGATGGGGATGGAAATGTGGATTGTGCGGTGGAAGTCCGGGTCGAGCTTGAATTCGCGGAAATGTTCCCTCTGGAACTCGGCGCCCTTTTCGGGGATGTTGACCCAGAGACTGCCATGGCGACAGATGCTGGAGGTGCCCTCGATGGCAAAGCGCACGACAATGGGCTCTTCTGAAGTCGCGGCGAGGTAGATGTACTGGTTGCCGCCGACTTGGGGCGACCCGTCGTCGTTGAGCGGCAGTAAATAGACCTCGCTGGACGTCATTGTTTGTGGGATCATTGTGGGAAAGAAGAGAAGAAAAAAGAAAGAAAGGGAAAAGAGAAGGAAGGAAAGAAAAGAAAAACGCAAGCGGAGGGCCCCGCGATGCTCTGACGCTCGCCTCTCTCTGCGGACTTGCGGCGGGTCGGATTTGTGTAGAGGTGGAGTCAATCCTTCGATTCTGGCCGCAGGGGGGGCGATACGGTTAACTTGGAAGTGGAATTGGAGCTTTGGAGCAAGCAGGGAGCAAGCAGGGAGCAAGCAAAGAAGGCAGAGAACGCGGTCGAGGATTGCACAAAAGTGAGGCAGAAGATGAGGCGAGATGAGGCAAAATGGGAGGCACAGAATGGATGCAGTCTGCTGGCAGGCACAATGGTTTTATTACCTACGAGTTCTGTGAGGGGATACGGCAAGTGCTGGTGCAGCTGGCGTAAAGACTCGAACAAGGTAAGGGCGACTGAGCAAGAGGAGCTATTTTTCTGTGGCACAAAGAAGGAACGACCAACACAGCAAAGAACAGGAACGGCAAGGGCCACCCACGCCAATAAAGGGGAAGCGAGTGCAGAAGGAAGGGGAAGACCGTCAAGACGCAAGATCGAGCTTTCCTTGCGGTAGCTGCAGCTGTTTACAGTAATCGCCAGTGACAGAAGCAATCGAGATGGAGCGTGGAAAGAGCTTGCCGCGAACTGTGGATGGCAGATTAAGAAAGAGCGACATGTACCTTTTTGCGGGAGATGCACCCACTTGGTACTTTACATGCGGGGCACTTATCTGCACCCAACTGCAGGCAAGACAGCACCAAAGACAGACTAGAACGATCCAGGCCAAGCATGCCCCTGTACATTTCATAAATAGTCGCAAACGGGCCACGATATTACCGCGAGAATGGCTCCTTGCTGGGTCTGTGCCGCTGTCGCGACTTTGAATGACGTAATTGTGCCTTGACATTTTCGGGCATTCTTGAGCAGTAGGACTCCAGTCCTGCGGTGTAGCAAGTACATGTGCGTGTCCATGGAGGTGCAAACTTGAGAAAAGAAAAGAAGAAAACACGAAAAATACGATTGAAAAAAGACGCAACAGAGCATATAAACTCACAAACAAGGAAGGCGCAAACGACGGGCCGTCAATGCCATCATGGAGCCACTGGACGAGTCAGCACGTAAAAGCACTGTAAGAGACAGAGACATTTGACCTGCTCGGCGCAAATTGGCATCAAATTACACTCAGTCATCGAACAAAGCATCTGAGACACCTTTTGGGAGCAACGAGCAGCCACAATATTGGCAAGAAAAGTCAAGCAAAATAATTTTTCACCAAACCACTAAAAGCCCAAGTTGAAACAGATCAACGCAAATGCCGTCTCGTAGATCACGGTTGACCGGCTTCTCGGACCATCCCAGATCCCAAAAGTGGTGCCTTGTGCCTTGTGCCTTGTGCCTCGTGCCTGGCGACTTATAACCTTTCACTTGTACTTTTTAGTGGCATCGATGACGGGACTCGGAGCTAAAGCCCCGCGGTCACAATGTCCGCGTTCCTGCGGGGAAAGCACGACTACGATGCAAAATGGATGAAAGTTGGCAGCTGGATCTAACGGTACGGCAACAGTTGCAGGCGAAACAGACAAAAGGTGGAAAGTGCGGTCGGTGCGCTCCCATGAACTTAGGCAGGAGGCACATGGCGCATCCGGTGGTACCGTTTGGGGGTGTTTGGGGCGCCATCCCGTGTCATGAACTGCGTCATTGTGCAGGCAGTCAAAAGCGGGAAGACAGCAGCAGGGCGTTGGGCGCTGGGTGAAGAAAGCCGGGGTTGTCTCAAAACCAATTGACGACATCACGATGTGAGCGGAGAGGGTGTTGCACAGCATTGTCAGATGCGCCATGCCTGCTAAATGCATATCTTATAGAAGCATCCTGCAGATGCAAGTGCAAGTGCAAGTGCAAGTGCAAATGGCAGATGGTTTTGTTGGGGATGCCACCAGTGTTCGGTCGAGGAAGGAACCAACCACAGTGGGCGAAAAAAGTCAGGGGCGACACAGCATGCTTTCGGTCACTGAATCTGATCTAAGCGGAGAAGGTCGCGCACAAAAGACAGCGTCGAAAGGGGGCCTGATGAAATAGGACGAAAAGGAGACGAAAAAGGCGCGAAAATGAAAAGACAAAAGCACAAGAAAAGGGACCTGTCAAAAGTAAAAAAGGCCAAGGCTACGAACAGAGTCAGCCTCGTAGCGAGGCAATTGAGAAAAAGGCAAAAGATGAACCGAGATCCTTCAGCCTTCTCTGATTTGGGTTTGACAGGGGCAGCTTTGGACTTTCACATGCCAAATTTGAGTTTAAGTTGTGGTGGGATGAAGTTTTTTGGTCGATGTTACTGCCAAATTTAGTAAGAGCCTGGCTCAAAGGCTGGTCCAAGCTGGCTCGTTTTCAACTGTAGCGAGGCAAGAACGGGTGGTGCCGCGGGCAGGCCCAAAACGACGAAAAAGACGAAAAAGACAGCGTGAAATTCCGCTGTGTCCTCGGCTCAGACAGTGAGATTACAGCGTGAGAAACGGCGAAAGAGAGTGCTCGTAAAACGTGAAAAGGCTTGGGAGAGGCTTGGAAAGGGAGACAAAGGCCGGGAAATGCCTAGAAACGGTCTGGACCTGCACCGGCGTCACCGACTTTGCCTCTCCTCAGCTGCCAAGCAGAGGCCTCTGAACGATTCTCACTAAAATTCTCACAAGGAGCGCCCAATACAGAAGGCGGTGGGAGGCTGTTGACCACCCATGACCTCCTTCTCAACCAAATTTTCTGCCGGATTCTTTCGTCACTGGTGCGGGTGATCGCTCCTCCACGTCGCCATTGGCTCCTGCTGTCGTTCTCGTTCATCCACCCACCCCGGCGCTCACAGGCCTAAAATCAGCATTTTTGCACTACCTCAAGCTACCCTGAGCCTTCCCTTTCGATAAAAAACTGCCCCAACGAAGCGAAGCACGAGACAGTCCTTTTAGTGTGCAGCCTCGGCCAGCAGGAAGCTCTTGCCTCGTCTCCGTTACATCTCCTGCCAAAACCCAATCGATCCCTGATCCATTGTTATCGCCAACTGCCAAATCTCCGTCCTCTCTTCTTTTCGTCTGTTCTTCTGTTCTCGTCTCCTTTGACCGTTGGTTCTCGTGGTTCTGGTCCCTCAACATCTTCCTCTTCTTGGACCTTTCTCCGCCTATTACCTCTAGCTTCGTTTTCTCTTTTCCTCTTAGCTCTTTTGCAATTTCACCTATTTTCATCCCTTCACCCCCCTCCTCGTTATCCGTTCATATACTCGATTCCCCGCCCCCTTCTTCCGCCTATCCTTATCCTCTGATTTTGCAATTATCTTTTACCTCACAGACCTAGACGCCTGTCTTGTTTATCTTATATTTTCCTACGAGCTCACCTCATCTCGAACTCAGACCCCACGTATGGTTTTTCTGTGTGGCCCACCAGCTGCCCTCCGAGCTCTCTCTCTCTCACGGCCTCGTCTTACTTCAGCCTCGGTGTCTATCTCATCCTGCAGCTCACCTCTGTCTTATCTTGCGATAGGTAATAGCAGCAGCAGTAGCTCGTGTGCCACGTTCTCGTCTCGTCTTTCACGCGTGCAGAGTCACCGCCCTCTCACGAAACCCCCGACAACCCCTCCTCGAATTTCTCCCTCTTTTTCCACAACAACCACCGCCACAATGTCTTCAACAACGCCCACCAAGAAGCACAAGGTCACCGTTGTCGGCTCCGGCAACTGGGGCTCCACGATTGCCAAGATTGTCGCCGAGAACACGGCCGAGCACCCAAACCTGTTCGAAAAGGACGTCCAGATGTGGGTGTTTGAGGAGGACGTCGTGATCCCCCAGGACTCGCACCTCAAGGACGCCGTCCGCGCCGACGGCAAGCCCCAGAAGCTGACGGAGGTCATCAACACCCACCACGAGAACGTCAAGTACCTGCCCAACATCCGCCTGCCCACCAACGTCGTGGCCAACCCGTCGCTGCTGGACGCCGTCGAGGGCTCCACCATTCTGGTCTTCAACCTGCCCCACCAGTTCATCGGCAACGTCTGCAAGCAGATCGACGGCAAGATCCTGCCGTACGCCCGCGGCATCTCGTGCATCAAGGGCGTCAATGTCAGCGACGACGGCATCTCGCTGTTTTCGGAGTGGATCGGCGACGCCCTGGGCATCTACTGCGGCTCGCTGTCGGGCGCCAACCTGGCCTCGGAGATTGCCCTCGAGAAATGGAGCGAGACCACCATTGCCTACGACCCGCCCCCCGTCGACCACTCCAAGAACCCCTCGTCGCGCGACCGGTCGCCGAACGGCGCGAAGAACGGTGAAGGTGACGGAAAGGAGAGTAATAGCACACCCAGCAGCGGCGAGGTCTCCCCCGCCGAGGCCCACGCCCAGGACATCCGCCACCGCGACGCCCGCGGCCAGGCCAGCAAGACCAAGCTGACGCCCCTGCCCGCCGACTACCCGCCGCTCGACCACAACACGCTGTCCGCCCTCTTCCACCGCCCCTACTTCCACGTCAGCACTGTGACCGACGTCGCCGGTGTCTCGCTGAGCGGCGCCCTCAAGAACATTGTCGCGCTCGCGGCCGGTTTTGTGGACGGCCGCGGCTGGGGCGACAACGCAAAGGCCGCGGTTATGCGCCTCGGCCTCATGGAGATGGTCCAGTTCGGCAAGGAGTTCTTTGGCGAGACTGTGCACACGGCGACGTTCACGGAGGAGAGTGCAGGCGTTGCCGACCTGATTACGTCGTGCTCGGGCGGCCGCAACTTCCGCTGCGCCAAGCTGTCGGTCGAGCGCGGCGTGTCCGTCGAGGAGGTCGAGCGCACCGAGCTCAACGGCCAAAAGCTGCAGGGCACGACGACCGCAAAAGAAGTGAACAGCTTCCTCAAGGCACGGGGCCTCGAGAGCAAGTACCCGCTGTTCACGGCCGTCGACGGCATCCTGGCCGGCAAGCACAAAGTCGACGACATCCCGCGGTTGGTGGCGCGGTCCGCACACGACTATAACTGCTAGGGTGGAGAGGCTGAATGGAAGTGGTCGATCGTTTGGGCTTCGGAACGCATGGTAATGGCATGAGATAATAATGGCTATTTTGCGGTGGATTTTGATCTTATTCGTTGTATTCCTGTTTTTGTGTTTTTGTTTTCCCGTCTTAGCTTATGCCTGAATAGCACCAAAAAATGTGAAATCAATTCTTGAAAAACAAAAGAACGACATGAATTCAGTAAACGTTAATAGTAAAAAATAGCAGGAGAGAAAGCCACACGGCCTTTATATGGCCAGCGGTCTTGTAAAGAGGAGACGGGATGGCCAGGTGAGGGGAATACTGAATGATACCCTACAGACGCTACAAACCCGCCATTCCCGCCCAAATGCGGCAGCTGCAACAATAAAATTCCCACCAACGAGAGTGACCATACGAATAGAAATCATATGCAAGATCAGATGCTATCATTTGCGTGAGTTGTAATCCGTAGTTTGCGCTCCATTGGTAAATTTTCTTTGAGTAGATTTTCATTTTAAGTTGTCAGGTAATTAATATCAGGATATACTTTTTAGAACAGGACATGTACGCCATAGATTTAACTTTATTATTCTTTTACTTATTATATTATTTTTTTGCACAAAATACCATTAAAATTTGTTATTTATATCTCGTCTATATAATTATCCAAAGTCTCTATACAATCTACAAGACTCATCTGCTATGCCTGTTAGCTTATTTGGCCGTCTCGCAAGTACCACGAGCGAGGCCGTCCAATCTCGAAGCCATGTGTGTCCACAATGACGCGCTGCATGGTCGACACAGCCCACGCGGCCTCATCTGAGCCTGGGGCAAGATTGCGCACGGCCACGTGTAGAGGGAAAATGAAGAGAAAAGCGCCCGTACTCGATGGACTTGTGTCGAAACAGCCCTTGGCGAGGCGGCAGATATCTGATGCTAGAGACATGCGAGCATCATCGATTGACATGTCCCCAACCAAAAGAGGAAGCCCGAAAGCCTCACATACTGGCGCAACACATAAAAGTATGGCGTTATGGAGCGCGAGCAGGGACATGTCGGCGTGGCTGGACGGCTCTTTGAAAAGCAGTTTCCACGTTGACAGAGAAGCAAGGAGACTGCCGAGACGGTGTATGAGGTCGTCCACAGCCTCAGGCGGAGCACCTGGTGATTGAGTGACGCCAAAGTCGTGCAAGATTCCGGGGGCTTGTGCGAACAGATCCATCAAGTCTTCCTCTGGATGCCGGCGAGACGAGACCACGCTCGAAGCGTCTGTCGATGTAGATGGCCTTGCCGCGGCCCTCCATTCCGGCTGCGCGAGATAGCAGTGCCGCCGTCGGACCAGAGCGCTGATAACAATGGCAAACCGGCTGTGCCGAAACAGCACATGATCGAAGCCGTGTTGATGTCTCTCGGGTCCTCTCTTTTCAATCAAACGGGCAATTCCGTCGCAGTGTGCCAGCCAGCCGGTCGTGTCGGTGAGAGTGACGTTCTCATACAGGCCGAGACACAGGACAGCGACGACCGTTTCGACGTCGAGGACAGCCACAGGGTCGGCCAATGCGATCCTCAATTGCCGCAAAGACGTGACATAGGCTCGCACGCCCTTGTCAAAGATGCGGATATCCTGGTGGACCTTGCCGAAATAGACAGCCGCAAGGGCGCGGAGTGCGCCTTTGCGGAGGACTGCCGGGGACGATGAAGATGCGAATCGCGACCCAGAACCCGGCTCGTAGTTGACCATGGACGCCAAAATATCGGGCGACGACGGGCCGCTAACGCGCGGGAGAAGACGGGCCACCAAGTGCGTCTGGATGACAGTGTCTTCGTCGGGACGCAGGGACATAGGCGGAGGTACGGCAGGTACCGCAGCCACCTGTATCTGCATGTTCTGCATGTCATGCTCACGCTTCTGTGGACTGCCCCGGTTGAACCTTGCCGTCTCATCCACAAAGTGGGCGTGCTTGGCGTAGCCACTGCATGCAAGGCCGGCCTTTTGGCACCGCTGACACTCAGGCTGGCCTTCATCTGAAACGTGTTAAAATAAGAACAATAAGAACAATAAGAATAAAAAAAGATGGGCAGTAATGCCGAAAAGACTCACCACATTTGACTCGGCGTCGGCGACATGTGGCACAGCCCTTGCTGCGTCCGCCGCGATTGACCATGGCGTCTAGGCTGGATACCGCCTCACGAGTATCATTGTACTGGCAGTAGGATACTCCATAGCCACTCTGGAGAGTGATTGGATTGAGCTATTGATGTGATGTTTGGAAAAGGAAGATAATGAGAACAAAGACAACGTAAGACGGGCAGTTGCATGCCTGAGACGGAAACAGCCATGACACAAGGCGGTCGGATGCGGCAGAATAAGCTGACAGTCATTTATGGGAGTCTCAGCCAATCATGCGTTAGGATACCGCCAAAATGGCAGTCTCGTTGTCTGCATAGCACCTTCCTCACAATTACAGGCATGTTGATATTAGACAGAAATGATGGTCAATTATAGACAAGCAAAGGGAAATAATGGCAATGACTCTGTACAACTGGTGTGATAAACAGAAGACTACACAAAAAGTAGAGACAAAAAAAAGGCAAGACAAAAAGAAAACAGTAACAACGTAGCGGGGCCTCCCCGGTATCCTTTTGCATAAAACGCCGTCCCGTGAAGTGATGAAAGATGTCGAGAAAAGTCGAATAAGAAGTAAAAAGTGAGTAGGTGATGTTGTAACATCAAAATGTGTACACTGTCAAGAATATACAAATGTACAACCCGAGGGCAGAAGAGAGAAAATGCATGAATGCAGATATGCAAAAGTAGTTTGTTGATGTACTTGTTGTACTGGCGACGGAAGGCCGCCTTTGTCAGACCGCCTTCGGCCGTAAGGAACGCTCGTCACCGTCGCCAACGCCGTTCGCCGTTCGCCTTCGGCTCACAGCTCACGGCTCAGCTCGTGATTGTCGATTAACGCCGACCCAGCAGGTTCGACCGGCGCTTCTCCTGGTCGTACGAGCTCGGTGCAAACGCACCGACGGGATCGGTCGGCGAGGCCATGCCGTGGGAGTCGAGATCGTGCAGATCGTGGTCCATGGAGCGGTCGTTGAGGCCGGTAGTGCCCGAGGCGGCGCCGGTCGAGGCGCGGATGTTGGCCAGGGCGTACTGGCGGTCCTTTTTGCGGAGGTAGCGGCGGTGCCAGACGCAGGCGCCGACCCAGAGGGAGGTGATGCCGACGACCATGACCACAATAAAAATGACCCATTGGTAGTGTGTGGCGATCCTGCACTCTGTTAGCGGGTGCGACTCACGGCGAAGCGCGGAGGATAAAGGAGCGGGGCGACGGTGCGTATCAGGAGCTGCGAGCGACGCGAGGACCCAAACCAAAAGCGAGTGCAGCGAGGACAGAAAAACAGAAAAAAAAAGAAAAAAAAAAACTTACCATGAGTTGTTTGTGGTGGACTTGTTACCCGAGGATGCGCCCGAGGTCGACGTGCTTGTGGCCCCGCTCTTGGTGGTGGTCGCGGAGTTGGTTGCTACCTGCTTCTGGTTGGCGGCGCAGTAGGAGGAGAACCAGTTGTGGATGCTCTCGAGACCGCCTGCTTCGGCGGCGCCAGTGCAGGCCTGGTCGCAGACGCCGACAGTGCCGGTGCTGAAGGGGGAGACCAGGGCGTTGTTGCAGAAGCACGAGGCATACTGGGCGGAGTCTCCGGTGGGCGCGGCGGGCGGGACACAGGCGCCGTTGGCGTCGTAGAGGTGGTAGCACTGGGTTGCGCACGTGGGCAGCGAGGCAAAGGGAACGACCGTCGTTGTGGGAAGGTCGGCCATTGTGGTGGTGGTAGGGGATGTGTGAAGAAGAAATTGTCCGAGTTCTCAATGCCAAGAATGAGGAATGCAAATTGTCGCGTTCGCCAAAATTCGAGTCGTCCAAATACGAGGCGTCCAAAGTCAAAAGTTGAGACGTAAAGACGTAAAAAAACCAAAAATAGACTGTCGTTTCGTTCCTGTTCGCTGTTCTGCTTCACGTTGGGTGGATGTGAGCAAGGATGTAGAGTTGCGTAGAGGTGCGTTGATTTGCGGTGCGACGAGAGTCCTGCATACGAGTCGTAGATCGAAACGCGAACCCGGCAAAGTGGTTGAGGCGAGAAAACGGAAAAAAAAGAGAGACAAGTGTAGGTCGACTGTCCCAAGAACCCGGTTGCGCGTGTGTTGAATTCAGCCGGTCGGTTGTTGATATGAAGTTCGCGGGAGGTAGATTGAAGACAATTGAGAAAAGCAATTAAGAAAAGCAATTAAGAAAAGCCGGGGGATCCGGACGAGGATGCGCGGTTGAACGTTGGCTGTTGCGAAAGAGAAAAGCGAGGAAGCGAGTGGAAGCCGCGGCAGCAAAGACGAGGCGAAGAGACAGCAGAGTTCGAGATCGGGCACGCGAGGGAAGAGTCGTCGAGTTGTCGTCGAGTCGAAATCGAAGGGTTGGGTAAGGACAAAAAGTCAGAAGTTGGTGGAAAGGGGTGACGATGGGAGACAAACGGGTCGATGCGAAAGGGAGGAAGGAGGTAGGGCGAAGAGCAGGCGGAGAGTAGGCGGAAAGGGGAAAAGGGTGGTGGAGGAAGGCGGAAGATGCCTAGGAAATAAGACGTATCTTGGAACCAAGGCAGGTGGAAGGATCCAAAAAGGAAGGAAGCGTCGGCAGAGAAAGAGAGTCGAACTGTCACGATAATTGCAAACTGTCGAGACAAGGGAGACGACAAGAAGGACAGAAGAGAGAACAAGAATGAAGAAAAGTAAAAAATGAAAGTTGCGAGAACAAAATACAAAACGCAGGACCTGAAAACAGAAGAGAACCTCTGGCGTATGATTCCTTTGGAAGAACGGACCAAAAGACCAGAGTGAGCCAAAAAGCCAAACTCAAAGCCAAAAACTCAAAGCAAAAACGAGCCAAGACCAAAACTGAAAAGCCAAAATTGAACTGCTCAGCCAAAAGGACAGCCCAAGACCAAAAACGGCCAATCGGAGCCAGTTGTCTCTTGAAAAGTTGGCGGTTGGCGTGCATCCGTTCCCGCGTGCTGCGTAAGACAGGGGGAAGGAAAGCGAGGAAGAGAACAAAGGCGGAAAGAGCGACAGGCACAGATCAGCGACAGTACTGATGGTGGTGACAGGCCTGTTACAGTGGCTCCAGTGGCTGCATCTGCAGGCTGCAGGAGGGCGAACTGGAGGACGTCAGTGATCACTGGAGTGGACAATGGCTGCTGGACGGCGCGGACTCAGCGCACGGCAAGACGAGAAAGAACGGAAAACGGAAAAAAGAGGGGGCAATGGGGCTTAGCGCCTTGGAGGAATCTGACATGCTGCCAATACGAGGCAGGGGACAAAAGAGAGAAGGTGGCCGGGAGCTGGGAATGCGACCAGAGGGCCAAGGACAAGAGGACAGGAGATGGAGGTACCTTTGCACGTAAAAATGGGACCGAGCTACGTACGTATTCCCCTGAAAATACCGAAAACCGTGCTGGCCTTGCTTCCTTTTTGGTGCCTTTGGTGCCAATGTTGATCAATGGTTGGGTCACGCTTGCCCGTTTTCTCTTGCGATTTGCGCCATTTGGAGTGGGGCTTTTCTGGCCTGGTGCGCTGCCGGGCAGGAACGACGCGACGGGTTTGCCTTGTGGCGGGCATGCAGCTGTAATTAAATTTCGAATTTCTTGAGGGTCTCTACTCTTTAGGCCACTCTCACCAGCTTCTTGAAGAAGAGCCATGCGACCAAGGACACTGGGAAAGTGAGATGTGCACGATGGGCATGGACAATGCTGAACTATTCAGCATTCTTCACGGGTCTTTGAATACTAGCCAGCCGTCAGTACGCGCCATGACGACATGCCTTTGTAATATATTGCCATTTTACTCAAATAGACTCTCTTTCTCTCAAGTCTCAGATTGGGCCCTGACGCTACACAACATCACATTTCACAGGTGGACAACTGGACGCAGTAGTTGCAGGTGACGCAGTTTTGACGCACCAGTTTTGACAGCATGGCGGCTCTTTTGTAACAGTGACTGTCAGGAGCAACTTGAGGCCCATCTTGCGGCCTGTTTGAGATGTGTTCGATTTGACGACGATGTGAGGTCAGGAGGAGCAGAGGAACATGACAGGAGCAAAAGGAACAAAACAGAAACAGAGGCTGGTCAGAATCTCGACACAGGCCCGTCATGTTCAATGAAAGGACATTGCCGTATTCTGCGTATCGTGGTGAGAAGAGCCAAAAGTATTAATAGCAGCGGTGCCTGGACGGTGCCTGGATTTGCATTGGCGTTGGCTGGCGTTGGCGGACGCCCACACGAGCTTCAGTGGACAGCTCGCTGGAACGGCCCCTGTGCCAGCCCCACAGAGAGTGTCCTGTTGCGGTTAGGCGTCGCCCGGCAGGAAGTCATTACAACACTTTTATTTCGTTCCGATTTCACGACGCATTTTTGTTTTGGTGGTTCGGGCACGCCCGCATGGCACCAACGGAGTAATACGAGAAGATGAGAAAAGGAGACCAGAATGGGACAGCCAACACAACACGAATAAATTGCATTCCAGGAGATGTCCATCGTAAAAGAGAAAGAACCCAAGAAAAGCGGCACAGAACGCGAATAAAGTCATCGAGTTCAAGGAAAGAGCCACCGATGAGACGGAAAGATGCGATAAACAGGCAGCGGAGTGCTTGCCCTGGTACAACGTAACGAGAAAAACGACGGTAAAAGCTTGTCTTGTTTGGTGGCCTGTTTGCCTTGCAGATGGCATTTGTTTTCTTGGCCTATGTCTTCATCCTCTTGGCTTTCTATTGTTTCTTTTCTTCTGAAGGCCTTTCCCTTTGCTCTTCGTTCAGCCTCTCCAATCTCCGCTTCATGGTCTTGACCTCATGTCTTCTTTTCTCTTTTTCCTTTCCTCTTTTCCTTTCCGTGCTTCTCGCTTCCCCACAGCCCTGTTGAAATTGGCTTTCCGTCATCCCGTCATGCACACCCTTGTTCGCGACCTTGCCAGGAAGATAATTTTGACAGGGCATGCGGACACGTCGGGCAACAACATAAAAAAGCTGAAAATTGAAATTAAAGGTCACGTGGTAAACAAACGACAAACATCACAAAAACACAACACCCGTTGAAGGTTCTGTTTTTGATATTCATTCAATTGCATCATTCATTCTGAGAGATGGGTATATGTAAAAGCAAGTACAACATAAAATGTAAAAAAAGAAAAAAAAATAAGAAATTAAAAAGCCCTCTGGAAGCAAATCAAAAGGACACCACCCTCACCCTTCACACTACGGCCAGCTAACATCCGTCATGGCTTCCGGGTTTGCCTGAAAGTAGCTCAGCACGTCGAGCGAGTACCCCGAGAAGAAATCGATGGGGGGTGGTGCTTCGAACGGGATGTGGGCAGGCTGCTGCTGTATGATCATGCCGTAGGGAGAAGCGCCGGTTGGGGGAACCGACTGGGCGGCTTGAGCCTGCTGTTGAGCCTGTTGCGCGCGCGCGGCCGCCTCTTCCTCGCGCTCGCGCGCCTGGGCCAGCATCTCGTTCTGCCAGATGACCTTGAGCGTCGAGAACTTGCGGATGGCCACCAGTATTGGGTCGTGCTCGTCCTGCTCGATGAGGTTGGGGCTTTCGCCGGAACTGGGCGTGCCGTTCGGGTGGCGGTGGCTGGTTTGGGATTGCGCTTGGGCCAACATCGCGCGCAGCTCGTCGCACATTCCGAGGATCTTGTCAATGGTCGGAAACAGGTCCATGACCTGGCGGACGGCCTCGACGTTCCATGCCGGGTCGCGCAGCGTCGTCAGCTTGTGCAGGCAGACGACGACATAGAACATTTGCAGGTAGGTGCCCGACGGCAGACAGACATAGCACGGTAGTGGCCAGGCGAACAGGCGGTCGAACCAGGCCTGCACGGAGTGGAGGCACCTCTGATAGATCTCGAAGCGGCCGAGGTCGGGCATCATGAAGGGGTCATGGCCATGGCCATGGCCTTGGCCTCCAGCCGATGTTGACGTTGCCGACTTCCCGTTGGGCCGCGCCAGGATCGACTCGTGGATGGCCAGCATGGCAAAGTGGTAGAGGTTGTGCGTGGTAAAGTTGTCAAACGCTGGGCTGTGGCCATCCACCACCCCGGCAATCTCGTCGAGCTGCGCCCGCAGCGAGTCCATGTAGGGGCCCGGCAGGTTGGTCGGCCCGCTGCCAAACGACCGGTACATGCTGCAGCCGCCGCCGGAGCTGTCGGGTCCGCCTCTGCCTCCGCTTGCGCCTCCGCCCCCACAGGCAGTGAAGCCTCCGCCCGCGCCGTTGGTCGACGCATACCGCACCTGGTTGATGAGCAGCTGCATCTTGACGTGGCGGACGAGCGTGGCGTCCTGGGGGACGGTCGAGTTGGCGGCGAGCTGGGCGAGGCACTGGTCGAGGTAGGGCGACCAGCGCAGGCCGTCGGCCGACCGGAACATTTGCGACGTCACCGACGTCACCAGATACACACCAAGCAGGGCCCGTCGCTCTTCGTCGGTGCGCTGGGCCTTCCACATGGAGTTGGGGATGCCGGGGATCTGGACGACGGGGACAAAACGCTCGCCGGCCGTCGATGCTGGCTCGAGCAGCGGGGGCATCGTCAGGCCCAGGTCCCAGGCGACACACACGGCCAGCTGCGACACCATGGTGGCAAAGTTGCGGTGGAAGCGGTCTTTGGTCGAGAGATGGACCCACGTCACGAACGTCAGCATGCCCAGCAGAATGTCCATGCTGCGCTCGCCGCGCGAGACGACCGTCCGGATAATGGCGGCGCGGGCCTGGGCGGCAGCACGGACGCGGTGGGCCGGGTGGACACAGGCGGCGGCCTTGATACAGCGCCAGAGGAACGGATAGCATTTCTGGATGTGGCGGACAGCGGTGCCCGGCGGGATGTAGAAGAACGGAGAGAGAGGGATCATATCCTCCATAAAACGGCGCAGACAGGCCTCGCTTTCGTGGGGAAGGAGATCCTCCTCAATGCCAGACTCGTCTGGAGCGTCGATATCAATATCCACATCTGTGTCTGGGTCGGGGTCGGCCAGTGTCGTCGGAGCTGTCGACGCAGCCCCAGAAGCAGCGCCTGTGGCCGCAGACTGCGGAGACGTATTTTCGTCTCCGTCTCCATCGGCGTCTGCATCAGACTCAGACTCGTGGGCATTGGCATTGTCAGGCCGATCTGATGTCTCTGATGTTTTGGTGGCGGCAACAGCCGACGCTGTCGCTGCCGCAACGGCTGGGTCTGACGAAATGGCCTGTGATGTCCGCAGCAGGTCAACCAGATCGTTCAGCTTGGCCTCCAGTCGCGCCGACCGGGAGTTGGACGGCCTGATACGCGGCGTTGTGTTGGTGGCAGACACTCTGGGCCGGCGCGGTGTCGGCACGACCGTCATGGACGGCTCGCACGTCTTGCCCAGCCGGTGGCACCGCTCACAGCCGTAGCCGTCGACGCCCAGGCCGGGACGGGGAATGCATTTGCACTTGATGCGGGCACAGTTGGTGCAGGCCTTGTTGGCGCGACGTCGGGCGGCAGCCCCGGCAGTGGAGCCAGAAACAGAGCCAGAAACAGAGCCTGCGTTAGCAAGCGAGGTTGATAGTTGTGAGGTGGTTGACTGTGTTGACTGTGCTGACTGTTCTGGTCGTGTCTCTGGTGCAGACTCCGACTGTGGTCGAGCCGGAATTTGGGCCGGAAGTTGCTGTTGTGTTCCTTCCCGGATCATATTGGAGGTGGAAGGAAGGTTCGGAGAAGGTGTGGAAGGCGGAAGGTGGGAAGTGCAACTGCCGTGCACTATCTTCTTCAAGGAAGGTGCCGTTGGTGCACCTGCAGGTGTACAGCTTGTGTAAGTGTGGCAGGTGTGCTCCGTAGAGGTACAGGCAGGTGCAGCCGTGTAAGTGGGCGTGCAGACAGGACGAAATGGGAAGGAATAATGGACCGGGAATGGAACGACAATGGAAGAAAAAAAAAAATGAATCCCGTCCGGACAGTCACTTTCTTTTGTTTTCTTCGAGACTCTTCCGTACGTTGGTAATAAAAATTGATACTGTAGCGGCTCGAATTTGTAAAATTGTTGTTGACCTGGTGCGTTATTCTGGTCCGACCCGGATCTTGTATCTTGAAGAGCCGTCGGAGCCCGGGTGGTGTTTTATGTCGTCTTATTTAGGTAGCGTAGGGCTGAATTACAGCGACACCATAACGCCCGTGAGAGATCAACGGGTCGTCATCCGGATATCAAAATTGGGCCGTGTCAGTCGTCAAAAGTGCGGCGGGTACGGAAAATGTCCTCTTTTTTAAGACCCGGTTCCGGTTCCGGGTCAGATTAGTCAGTGGTGGGAAGGCTGTGATCCACTGAAAGAGTGGACCCAGGGAGGCGCTAGCGTTTTGGCAATTTCGATCTGACGGCAGGTGACGTTGGCCAATCAGCAGTGATTTCAGGGACGTCATGTTGCGCCAGTGTCGTCTCCGTTTTCTGACAAACCATTCTCACTGTTTTTCCTTTATTCTACCCCAACTCTGCCCTACAACAGTATTACTTGTCATGCAGCCAATCAGTGGCTTGTCTGACGGAATTTTGGCGGAGAATACGGGTAGCCGGAGTTACGATATGGGGGCTGCCGTGCCCGGGTCGGATGAGATTGAGATTCAGATTCTTGATTGTGGGCTTCTGGATTTCTGGGTTTGGTTCGGTCTTTTGAATTTTGCTGTTTTTGCGTTGCCTTACGCCGCACACGGTGTGCTTATTTTGTGCCGCCTTCTTAGATTGTCATTATTTTCAACACTCAGGATTTAGGCTGAGGTCGATTGAAGCCCAGTTGAACATGATTAATGCGAAGATCAAAATGACCAAAATGACCAAAATGACCAAAATGACCAAAATGACGAGAGAAAACGGGCGCAAAAAGCAGTGTGAAGAGATGCAACAAGACCCCCAAAAATAAGGAATCGAGGACTCCAAGACTCGTACATTGTTTACCCTTTTGGGAAAGACGCCGTTATGCCCTGCAGACGTGCACTTTTCATGGAGTACTTACGACGGTCGTGGATGCTGTGAGGTTGGAGGTTCAAAAGGCAAGGAAAAAGAGCAAGGGCAGGCCACGGTGTCTTTGGGCGCATTTCTCTGAAGGAGATGCATCAGGAGAGGTTGCGTGGTTCTACTCCGCACGTCGTAAAGGATTACTGGGGCCGGCGCGCCATGAGTGGACGAGACTGGACGAGACTTTTTCCAAAAGCGAAGCGTCTGACAGCGTGCATACGACTTTCTTTCCAGGGAGGTTTTTTGAGGGTGTTTTGAAGGATCCTGGGTGGCTACGACTACGACGTAGTTGATTTTGGGTGACTTTGGGCCATGTCCTGATGACTGTTTGGCGCTCCTGGCTCCATGGCGTTGAGTCCTCGCTGTTGCAGTCTGCGATCCTCCGTCTGACATTTGCATTTTGGATGAGCAAAACGGGAGGGTGCGCGTCGCCAGTTTTTGGCATTTTTTGTCAGCATTACTGTCATCTACACATAAGACTATTGACATTTTCTCGACCTGTCACTGTTTTTGTCGTTGTTTTTGTCTCTGTACAAAGTACGTTGGGTATTATTCGCGCCCCTGGTCGGGTACTCTTTTGACGTGTCGACAGAATTTGCCTCTGTAAACAATGATCGTTCGACAAAAAGTACATTGAACGGTGAAAACGGTGGCACCTGCACACACAAAAAGCCTCTGACCTGAAATCCGTTGAAGTCGAGAGAGACTTCCCTCCGTTTCGGTCTCAGAAGAAGGGGAGGTAACACCACGAAAATACTTGTGGCGAGGACGAATAATTATCAAGGGCAGTGTAAATTGTGTGACCTTTTGTAGTCAACCGATATCACTAAATCTCGCTTGCAGGCACTGCTAAACATCGTAAAGATTTACGATGGACAGATGCAGATAATCGGGTCAATCATTTTATGCTTTCTTTTTCATGCGACGTCGTGCTTGTCATTTACTTGTTCCCACTCACCGTCTTGCGTTTTCCGTCTTGCATCTTGTTCTTGTCTTGATTGTTTCCCTCTTCTGGACGAATTCCGTCAAATTCCGTCTTCGTCTCATGTTTTTTTCCCCTCTGAATTCGTACAGCTTCTTTCCCTCTCTTTATAATCTGAGCTTGTCTGTTGTCCGTCGTCTAGCTGCCGTCGCTTTTGACTCGCTGGCCGTGTTACCGTTTGTTTGGAATTATTGGTTCTTTTGGGTTGCTCTTTGGTCTGACATCTGTTCGTTTTCTGTTAGCTTATTATGGCCTGGTGCACTCGTTATTCCCCGGCTCAACCGCAAGGCCCGTTCCCCAGCAAAGCGGACTTGTCGGGCAAATACATCTGGGACCGGTTCTGTATGGAGACCAAGAGGTAGACCCAGAGGAAGCAAATAAATAAAACAGAGTACAGAGTATTACGTCGTAAAACAAACGGCAGCGACACGGTGCAAAGCAAAACGCCTGCCGTTATGCCGTTTCTAGTGTGCACACCATCTTTCACCATTCTTACTTTTTTCTTTCTTACTTATTTTTCTCGTTAATGTCTCCGAGTTATGTCACAGCGTCAACATCTCTAGCGACGCCTATGATAGTTTTAGTAGAATCCTTCTCTCACTCGTGCGATCCCATCTCACCATAACGCCCCTATTTTCACCGGAATACATTTACTTTAACCAATCCCGCGCAGGACTTGCGTTTCTGCCCGGATTACGGAGATTTTGAGGAGTCACGGCCTTGTTGCGCGTCGGCCTTGACAGACCTGACACTGCACGTTTCCTGCACGTCGCATTCACTCGCTTGTTGCTTTTACTCTCTCTACTCTCGTTACTCTCTCCCGTACTCCGTACACCCCATCAGCCCTGCCGGTTATTTTGCCGGTTCGGTGGTTGTTTTGTGCTGTTTCTCACCTCATCCTTCCTTTCGTCTCTTTTTCAATCCCAGCTTCTCTTGCCATCCTTCTTTTGTCCACTCTCCCATTAAAAAGATCCCTTGCCCATTCCCCATCACACTCAACGGTCTTTGGGTTCGTCGAATATTTACCTTTTCGTTTTCGTCTGTCGCCTTCCAACAGCCAGCCGCCGGGTTTGTTTCCCATCTCTTTTTCCTATTTCTTTCACCCTCCCCGTTCTGTCCACATCATTGTCAACCACGCTTCTTGGCACCAACGCCACCAACGACAACAACAATAACAACAGCCAAGACCACGATCCGTCCCGAATCGGCAACATCAACATCACATCAACATCAACAGTTTGCCACAATGGCCGACACCGCCCCGTCGTCCGGCCTGGACGGCGCAAAGAGCGAATACGGTCACCAACACGA
Organism: Sporothrix mexicana; assembly: GCA_021396375.1. Lineage (NCBI taxonomy): Eukaryota > Fungi > Ascomycota > Sordariomycetes > Ophiostomatales > Ophiostomataceae > Sporothrix > Sporothrix mexicana. Next base: position 119,149 of record WNYC01000079.1, on the reverse strand, counting down.
CCCAACAGCCGCCGATCTCACCCGCCCGGCAACGAACACGGCCACGGCACTAGCCGTCGACCCCGAGCCGCTGACGAACCAGCCACAGGGCCAGTACGACCAGATCACGGGCATCAAGCTGGTCTTAATGCTGCTGTCCCTGGCGCTCGCCTGTTTCTTGGTGTTGCTGGACACGTCCGTCGTCTCGACGGCCGTGCCCAAGATCACCGACGATTTCCACTCGCTCAAGGACGTCGGCTGGTACGCGTCGTCGTACCAGCTGGGCAGCGTCGTGCTGCAGCTGATGACGGGCAAGATCTACCTGCACTTTTCGCTCAAGTGGTCGTTTATCGTCTTCTTCTTTATTTTCGAGGTCGGCTCGGCGATCTCGGGTGCCGCCCAGTCGTCGGCCATGTTGATCATCAGCCGCGCCATCTCGGGCATTGGCGCGTCCGGCCTGATCAACGGCGCCATCACCATCGTCTCGGCCTCTGTCCCGCTCGAGCGCCGTCCCCGTAAGTCTTTTCTTTCCTCGCTGCGCTCGCTTTTCTTTTTGTTCTTTTTGTCCTCGCTTCGCTCGCTTTCTCTTTATAAATTACTAACATCTACAAGCTCTCACGGGTGCCATTATCGGAGGTAAGTTGGGCTCATCCTGGAAAAACTAAATATCCCCCTCCCTTATTCTCTTTTGTCATTTTTTGTCATTTTCTCACACATCACTTGCAGTCGCCCAACTTGGCGTCGTTCTCGGCCCGCTGATCGGCGGCGCCTTCACGACCGGCTACACGTGGCGCTGGTGCTTCTACATCAACCTGCCGCTCGGCCTGATTGTCGCGCTGCCCTTGCTTTTCCTGCGCGTCCCCGACCAGATCCCCAAGAAGCCGCCCATGGAGGTCGTCCGCCAGCTGCACCGCCACCTGGATCTCGTCGGCTTTGCCCTGTTCGCCCCCGCCATTGTCATGCTGCTGCTGGCCATGCAGTTTGGCGGCAACCAGTTCGCCTGGCACTCGTCGCAGGTGATTGGCCTGTTTGTGGGCTCGGGCGTCACGTTCCTGGTCTGGTTCGCCTGGAACTACCGCAAGGGCGACGAGGCGCTGCTGCCGTTCCCGATTGTCCGCCGCCGCAGCGTCTGGATGAGCGGCGTCAACTACTCGTTCCTGACGACGAGCGTCATTGGCGCGTCCTTTTTCCTGCCCATTTATTTTCAAGCCGTCAAGGGCGTGACTGCGATTATGAGCGGTGTCTACCTGCTGGCCACCATCCTGCCCCAGGTCCTCGGCGCCGTCTCCTCGGGCGTTCTCGTCACCAAAGTCGGCTACATCCCGCCCTTTTCCATCTTTGCCGCCCTCCTGTTTTCCATTGGTAGCGGCCTCTACACGCTGCTGCAGCCTGGCACCTCCGAGGCCAACTGGGTCGGCTTCCAGATCATCTCCGGCTTCGGCCGTGGCCTCGGCTTTCAAATGGTGAGTCTATGTCTTTTGTCCTCGCTTCGCTTATTCGTCTTCTTTTGATTTTTATTCTGTTATTTCTTTTTTCTTTTCATTTTTTTTTTCTTTTCCCTCGCTCGTGTTCGCTTCGCTCACACTCTCTCAGCCCATCGTCGCCGTCCAGCACGCCGTCTCGCCCGAAGAACTCTCTGCCGGCATGGCGTTCATCGTCTGGTGCCAGTACCTCGCCCCCGCCATCTTCCTGACGCTCTTCAACACCATTTTCGACACAAAACTTGTCTCCAACCTCCACAAGTACGCGCCCGACACCAACGCCCAAGAGGTCCTGCTGGCCGGCGCCACCGGCTTCCGCAACGTCGTTGCCCCGGCCCAAATCCCGGGCATCCTCAAGGCCTACTCGGACTCGCTCGACATTGTCTTTTACATGGTCCTCGCCGTCTCTCTCGTCTGCTTCCTCTCCGCCTGGGGCATGGGCTTCAACGACATCCGCAAGACGAAGCAGGTCACCGATGAAGCGGCTGCTCGTCGCGGCGGCAGCGGCAGCGACAATGACAACGACAACGAGACGGTCACAGAAGGGGAAAAGGCCACGCCGAGTGTCCCGGCCGAACGTACCGAAGAGAAAGAGAAGCGCTCTGACGGCTCCGAGACAGACCGCTAACGTCTCTCCCTGGCCTGTATTTCATGTTTTTATAATGTCCAACATCAACTGGACTCTAAATATCCTCGCATCCATCTCCACATACCCTCACTTCCTCATTTATACCTCTTGGTTATAGCGCTCTTTTGCTTTCTTTTTTACCCTTTTTTCTTTTCCTTTCTTCTCGTCCCATTATTCACGGCCTCACTCACGGTGTACATATCATGTTCTCTAGATAGCCTTGCCTTTGCTCTGCTGCTTTTCCTCTTTTCCCTGCTTCCTCAGTTTTCTTTGCATATTTTGTCACATTTTGTCACACTTTCGTTTCACTTTCTCACTCTCCTCTAGACAGCCATAGATGCAAACTAATGTTTATTCATACAATGCCATTGACCTATGTAAATTGACTCTGTCGACGTCTATGCATCTCCTGCAATGAGCTCGTCCCAGTTGACCGTCTTGGCCCAATCCTCAAATGAAGGGCGAACCGGCGGGTTCTTGAGGCCGGCCGGCCGGATATACCCCGGCTCGCCCGTTTCGTACATGTCGTGCTCGTTGATGTAGTCAACAACCGCCAGCACTTCCCACGTCTGGCCCATCTGGATCAGCATCGACGTCGACAGCGGCACAATCTTGGCCGTCGTCTCGTCCTTGTGGTTGACCCGCCGGAAAACGCCCACAATCTCCTCAAACGTCTGGTTGCTGTCAAACGCCAGCAGCTTGGTGCCGGCCGCCTCGTCCTCGACAAGACAGCGCACAAACGGCCCCGTGCCCGTCGTTGGGTCGATCGTCGGCACATGGATGCCGTTTCGGAGCGGCGAGAAGAACTGGTACACGTCCGTCTCGCCGACGGTCGTCTTGCGCGGAATCACGAGGCGGTTCGTGTTGTACGCGGCCAGGACGACGACGGACATTTTTGCCGCAAGCTCGGGCAGTTCTGCTTCCACATAATCGACGACCCAGTTCTTGGCCTCCGGGTGGAACGAGCGGGTTGTCGACGTGGGATCCTGGGACAGCCTCAGGGAGCCGCCAATGATCGAGGTCAGACTCGAAACGACCAGCCGTTCAAGGGTTGGGATGGTCGCGGCCACGTCGGCGACATTCTTGCGGCACCGAGTCTCGTAGTCGAACGCCAGACGGCCAGCAGCAGCAGGGTCTTGTCCTGTCGACAGAAGCTGGCCAGCAGCCGGTCGGTATGTCTCCCAGAAATCCGTGTTCAAGAAGATGGCGTGGGCGCCGTCCAGCGCTTTTTGGAGATCAGACGTTTCGGTGTTGCCCAGGTCGGCCTGCACGACTTCGGCGCCGGCAGCCTTGAGCGCCCGAGCCTTGGCCGAGTCGGGGTTGCGTGTAATGGCCCGGACTCTCCAGCCAGAAAGGCCAAGGAACGTGTTGACGACAGAGCCGCCCTGGTTGCCGGTTGCGCCCGTCACGACAATAAGCTTGGACATGGTGGAATTAGAGTGCTGGAAGGATGTTAGCTCGAGACAATGTGAGTTCGATGATGTGACAAGAAAGATGAAAAATGAATGGTTCCCCGAAACATTCGCTCTTTTTATGCGCCGTTGCACACAATGTCCGACGGTCCGCCAGTCCCGGAAGTGGAACGAGGCAAGTCGTTTGGCGGGCCAAGACGCGGTCCAGGCCCGATCCCCGCACTCCATTTGCCCACCATTGCTCCAACTGCCCCAATTCCAGCAAGTAAACGGCTGCCCGCCGGCGTTTTGCCAAGCGCCACCAAAACTCCGATCTCCCGTTTCACTCTGCACTGCTAAGCAAACAGCCAATCAACTTACAAAGAATGGACACCAGTGGGACGTATATATATTGTGCTTCGAAAATATATACCTATCCTGTCATCGGCAGCTCTCATAGATATTTGAACAGGAGTGCGACGAGAACCATGTAGAGCAAATAAAATGCGACATTGGACACTGCCCACACGACCGTCCATTTGTCAACGTTCGGGTTATCTTTCAATATTGCCAGCGCAGCTCCGACGTCGTCAGTCAGGATGGCTGCCTCCACCCGGTCCATTGCTTCAACCTCGTAGGCGCGGACTCTCGCTCCCTCGTCCAGCCAGCTCGCCTTGTGCAGATCCAGGACTTGTTCGTACTCTGCAAGAGACCGGCTGCCGTGCCAGAGTCGGCCCCACCAGCTCCGCGTCAGTGCTGCTTCGGCCGCCATCTGGTACTCAAGAGACAGCTCGGGACGGTGGCGGTACTGCATAAGCGCTCCAACGTTTTTCTCGTAGCCCCGGATCATGTTGTCGCAGCGGGCAGCATAAAAGAGAAACGCAATGGACACGAGCTGCCAAGCACATTTGAGGATGGTTCTTTATTTGCCGGAAAGGTCAGTATACATGATGCACGACGTGGTAGGACAAGAATAGTGCGTTAGGGGCCGGGAGATTTGACTTACGTCCACTTGTCATCGTCTTCTGACCGTGTCAGGAAGAGGATGTACAGGTTGATGCACAAAGTCAGGCATGCAGCGGTCGGCAGACGAGCAGACATGGCGGGATTGCGTCGGAAACGAGACGGGCAGGAAGGCAAGGCAGTTGAGCTGACAGATGAGATGTACGAGAAGATGTGACAATAGTTGGGACGTGAGAAAAAAGCGAAACGAAATGGCGGCACTGGGTGCGATGGTGAGGCTAGGGTGAAAGAAGAAGAAGAGAAAAGGAGACGCAAAACTGAGATGCGAGGATCTTTAGAAACATAAACAAACGAGAAAACATTTTAGGCAGGAGTGCGCGTGAATTGTAAATCGGGGAAGAGCTATCATGGTGGTGAACATCGTAGCAGGAAGGAGTGGTAGGAGGGGCGCGAACAAATGGAAACCACAAGAAGATTCTCTGTTACCCGTCGCTCTTTCCTATTCCGCTGTTTGTCAACAACAACAATTGTTCCTTCCCAAATCGCGTATCGTGGGAGTCTGTCAGCAGAGAAAATTTCGCATCCTTAAGCCGACACGATCCTCTGTTTTTCCCTTTCCACTCTCTCTTCTCTTCTTCTTTCTTCACCCTCTTCCACCCATTCTCTCCCTCCTCAACGCCCTTCTCTAAGCTCTGCTCTCTCTCTCTCTTTATCATTACTGCTCGATTATGCCACTCTATTAGCCGTTGACATCCAACGTCCACGGCTTTCGACCGCCCTTTAACCACCATTCTATCACTCTTTCTACCACGTATCCAAAGGATCAACCGACATCACCCACTTGGCGACAAACCAACTCCTTACACCTCCCAGGTTTTTCATGACGGTCTGCATCGCAGTCTACCTTTGCTGGCGTTTATCGGCAGCTTTTGCAATCCCGTGAGCTTGTTTACAGTACCGCAGAGCTTCTTGAAGCTTTTTATCCTCCTCGAGTTCTTGTGCATTGAGCTCGATCTCGACCGGTTCTTCCGTGCGCCAGAAAAGATTCACAAAGGCCTTCCACGTGATTTTTTCAGGGCCCTCTGGATGGTGTTTCCTCCGGTAGGCTGGCGAACGTCGAACTTTCTCGAGGAGCTTTTTGGCCACATTCAACAGGTCCTGAATCTGCAGAGCACTGTACAGTAGCTGGTTGGTGATTGGGCTCGTGCCGTCGCCGTATCTTTCCGCCTTGTTTGGAGACTTTCTAGTCTTTGGTTCGTGGAACACCCCGAGTAAAGTTTCGGCCGTTGCAGTGTCTGTCCTCCCGTTTGTATTTGCGCTGGTATTTGACTCTGCATTTGCGTCTCTGGATGTTCGTGGCAGTGGTTGTCCGTACAAGAATGCTAATTGTGTTGCGCGATACGGTTCAAGCCCAGTTAACAAACGAGACTGGGCGCGAACTCGGTCGTTGTCCAAAGCATTCATTTGTGAGCGTATCTTCTCCAGCTCTTTCCGTCTCTCGTCCAATTACTGTCTCATCAGCATTATGGACGCTCGTATCCCGAAATCCGTAATCTACAATATACGAAGCACATTTGTTTCACATTTTCATAAGCTTAATAACTGGCCGTAATGAGATGCATTTGTGGGCCAACTCCTGTAGACGGAGAGCGAGGTCCAAAAAAAAAAAAAAAAAAAAAAAAACTAAAGACGGCGCCCGCCAAAGAAACACCCGATTTGGTGTAAAAGGGATAGGAGAGGCTGGCATAAACAAAAAAAAAAAAAAAAAAAAACGCCGAGCCCGAAAAAAACTCCCAAAAATCAAAAAAAAAAAAAAAAAATGCCTGAGGTAGAAAACAACAAAAAAACAAAGCCAACGAAGAAGAAAAAAAGGCCCAAAACCCCCCGGTAAAAACGGAGTCAAAACAAGAACAAAAAAACTATTGAAAAAAAAAACCCAACAACGAAAACAAAAACAGCAAGATGAAAAAACAAAACAGAACAAAAACAACAAAACAAACAAACAAAACGAAACAAAAGAACAAAAACAAAAGAACAAAAAATAAAAAAAACAAACGGCGGGGCTAAATGGGCACAACGCGGCAGGGGAAGACGTGGGAAAGGGGAGAGGGGAGTGCAGGCCTGGGGGCGCGGCGGCAGCAAACGGCGGCAACTATGATAGCGGGCTGGGAGGGGTCGGCCGGCGGCGGAGACTTTATTGCGCAACCTCGTCCACAGGCAGCTGGGAGAGACCGTCAGTGTCGAATGGCCACTGGACGGCCCTCCACAGCTGGTTGCGCTGTCTCCGCAGCTTGTCGCGCTGCTGGTCCGACAAGGTTGGGAGGCAGGAGCGGTCCGGGGATGGGAGGCCTTCCCAGCAGGCGTTCAGGCCTTTACAAAGCTGCGAGAGCAGCCACAGGGGAACAAAGAGGAGGGATCGGAGGGCACACAGCAAGAAAATAACGGCCCAAAAAAGAGACACAAAAAATCGGCGCACAGCGGGGCATGTTGGCATCTCTTCAGTGGCCTTGGCCAGACCAGGGGACAAGGTGTCCCAGCAGCTTTTGAAGGGGCCAGCGAGGCCGACATACTTGTCAATTGCGTAGGCCTTCGTTCTAGCCTCGTCGCTGAGCCAGTTGGCGCCGTACACGTCGAGAATTTCCGCGTACCAGGTCAGAGACCGCGGCCCGTTCAGCGTCCGGATCTACCAGGACGCCGAAAGGCGTTCCTCTGCCTTGAGTTGGTATTCTTCTGAGAGGTCTCGCGCTCCATCGCGATGCGCCTTTAGCTGTTCGGAGTCCTTCAAGTCGCCGTGTCTGACACCAGCCTGGTTGCTGGTGTGGACAAAATAGCAAAAGGCTGCGACGAGAGCCGCGGTCGCCAAAACAACTCTGGATTGACGTTGTTAGTATATATTTCCATCTGATTGTTTAGACACAGGCACATAAGATGACTCACGTGACGGCAGAAGGCATTGTTGGGTTGTGGTTGATTGCTTTGAGGAGGTTCGGACAATAAGCTGGCAGGCCTGGGCCTGGTATGGTGGCGGGGGATTCGAGGGATGGATATCGAACAGCGAGGCAGAGCTCTCGTCGTTGGGAGCGACTTCATGATTGTCGATGGCCATCGTGGGCGAAGACAGGCTGATGAAGGAGATACTCAGGTATGGGGATGGAAATCGTAGAAATCGTCAGAGACGGAATATGTTGGCAACAAAAACAATAACAAGGGACAAGGCAAAGGAGACGACCAAGGGTCTAAATTCATGATGCAGCCGCTATTTGAGTCATCAAAAGGGGGCTGCCTCTCGCTTGTGGCTATAGAACGAACTACCCTGACGCTGCTTAGTACGACGATATCACAATATCACATTCGACGCGTAATTTTGTTGTTGGCACGGCGCTTACATAATTTTGTTCACCAACACAATATTTCCTATTCAGGAAGGAGTCACCCGCCACTTACTTCCCAAGGTGAGCCGGAGACTTTTTCGTTGCTCACATCGACAATGTCGTGTAGATATCTACATACATCTGTGCAGATATGTACCGATACATACTTCCATGCCACAGCACATGTCTTGTCGCCTTTGACCAGACGCATCTCCAAGTTGATTGTTATAAGAATTGGGACAGCCCCGCAAGCGATTCCAACCTCGACGTCAGTAGCACCGCTACGCTGCTTAACGTCGATGCCTCATCTCCCCCACCATCTTACCCTCATCATGACCAGCCAGGTGCCGTTGATGCACTGCCCACGCCCATGCCCACGCACGTTCCAACGCCTATGCTCATGACGGAAACGATGCCGAAACAGGACCCCTGCCGCCGCCACCAGCCCACCCCAGTGAGCGCGAAGAACGTATGGTTGGCAATTATGTCCTCGCATCATGCCGTTTACACAGAGCGATGGTGTTCGCATCGGAGATTTCACGGACCTCGTCTACAACTGGTCGGGCTTCGCTTTCGGCCGGACAGGCGGTGGCGGATGCCAAGAGGATATTGTCGAAAAGCTACGCATGGAGCAGTGACTCGGAGAATACACCACGGGAGGCGGTTGTGCTACAGGGGCTGCTTTGAGCGACGCAGATGATGGTGGGCGGTGCCGGTGCGGCCATGGGCCGGATTGTCGATTGCCGCAAACGTGCAGTGGGCCAGGGCCGGCTGCTGCCCGTTGTTGTTCTTGCCGACGAGACGCAACGACCGAAGCTTTACTCGAAATGTTTCGGGAACCGGGCTTTCCATTGTACAAGATAAGACCCGGGGATTCCACGGGCCCCATCACCAACCAGCTCCTCTACAGTGCTATGCAGGTAAGGGTGCTGGTAAATGTGGCCAAGAAACGCTCGTCAGCCTACCGGAGAAAACACCATCCCCAAGTAAGCACCTCGCTGGCCTTGTCTAATTTTGTCTCGTGTATGCCAGAACCGCCCATTAAGCTCAATACAAGGGAACTGGAGGAAGATGCAAGCCTGAGGAAGCTCTGCAGTACTGTATACGAGCATACTGCGCGGGAAGGGCTGTCGGTGAACGCCAGCGCATGTAAATATGATCACGATCGAGGAGAAGATTATGCAAAAATGTGCGCCGTAAATTCATGTCACTGTATCTAAAAAATCAAATGCAAAAAGCAAATACAGAAGCTCTTCTCCATATACCAAAAAGACAGATAAAATATATGCAAGTATTGCCGCTAAATGTTCAAGGCTATATATATCAACATCGTACTAATCCACGCTTTGTCTCTGCCCCTCTTCGTCTCGTCCAGTCTCACTGCTGTATCTTACATGTCGTCTCTTTTCAGCCTTTTGACCGCATCTTTGGGCGGCTCTGTCCGCTCGCCGTCGCCAAAGACGGGGTGGAAGACGTGGTCGTAGACCCACCAGACACTCCGGAAGATGGTGCCCATGGCGATGATCATGGCGGGCGACATGCGGCCGGTAGTGCCCTTTCTGCGGGGCCTCCAGTTTGAGGCGAGGATGATGAGGAGGAAGGGGAGGGCTGCAATCAGCAGGAGGACAGAGCCGACCTGCTGGCGTGTCGAGGTGATGGTGTAGGGCTGCAGACTGGCCAGCCAGTCCTGGTAGGCCTGGGGCAGCTCGTGCTCGGCAGCGCCAGTTGTCAGCAGGCCCAGGTAGCGCTTGGACGGCTGGGCATAACCCGGGTCGGGGCGGCTGTGGACGCTGGCGAAGCGGACGAGACGGCGGACCAGGGCACGCCACTTGCGGGACAGCCAGCCGGCGTCGTCGTCACCATCGTCGCCATCGTCGCCTTCTTTGCCGTCGCCGTCCTTGCTGTTGTCACCCTTCCCGACGGCCTTGGGGATCGGCACCTGCGGGGCAAACAGGGTGTGCGCCAAGAACGGTTTCGGCGGCACGGGAATGTCGGGCCGCTCGGGGACGCCCATGCGCGGCGCAACGACCAGACACGGCACCAGCACGTCCTGGTACGAGACGCCGCCGCCCTCAGTCGCAATAATCTTGGCATAGTCGTCGCGCGTCACCTCGTAGACGACGCCGTACAGCGGGCCGTCCCAGATCGGGTCGCCGTGGCTGTCGAGCTCAAAGTGCCTTTTTGTTTTCGAATTAAAAGGAGGAGGGTTTGTCGGCGGGCCGGGCGGGCCTGGTGGGCCCGGGATGGGAATGTCGGGAACGTCGGGCACTTTGGGATTCTTGGGCGGCCGGCGGAAGGCGGTGTTGGCAAAGCAGGGCTCTCGGTAGGGCACGCCGGGCAGGTCAAACGTCAGCTGCAGCGTCGGCGCAGAGACCGTCACACACGACAGCGGCTTGATCTTGCGGGTGCCCTCAAACGTCGTCGCGGCCATGTTGGAGCCGTACGCGAGGTAGAGGACCGTGGGTTCTGTGACGGGGGCGGCAGTTGCCAGGAGAGGCGTCTTCTCGGGCACTTTTTGCTTGTTCAGCTTCGCCTCCGCTGCCGCCAGGTATGTTGACGCTAGAACGGGCTCTTCAGGGACGACATCCGGCGTCGCCAGTGCCAGCCGCTCGGCGGATGTGTGTTGGATGCGGCGTGTCTTGGCGGGAGTGGTCTCTTCCGTTTCGGTCTCGACTTCGATCGCCTTGCGGACGACAGTGGCGGCCAGGCCGGCCGGTGGCTCGAGGGCGAGTTCGTCGGTCATTGCGTGGGAGGGGAGGAGGTCGACGTCGCCAATGTGGATGATCACGTCGTTGTTGTTGTCGTTATCGCTGTCGGCGATGGCAGCGTCGTTGAGCTGCTTGTAGGCAAAGCCGCTTCGAGCAGAGCTGTAGGACATGGTGGCGAGTGGCTCCGAAGGAGGGCAGCTGTCCTTTTAAAGAAGACGAAAATAAAAGGTCGGAGGGATAATGGGACAGAAGGCCGATGTCCAAAAAGCCAAGAGGGTAGGTGGATCAACAGGCAGGGGGAACGCTGCGTAGGGCGGCCGATCGAGAGGAAAGAAAGAAGCAAAGGTAAGACGGCCAGACTCCAAGCTGGCGGAGTTAGGAACAAGTCTTCTTTGGCGTCCGGCCGGCCTGAGTCTGACGTTTCTGGGCGAGCTTCTGGCAGTCCCTGCTTCTCGCTTCTCGTACGTGATGAAATGACGGGGGGGGGGGGGGGGGAAGGGGGGGCAATGTGGACAAAGTGAACAAACGTGGTGGACGTGGAGGAAGTCGACGTGGAGGCTGGCACAGAGTCATGCGGACTTCGGAGACTAATCGTGGACATACAGAACGAGGCGGCGGAAGAGTCGACTAGTGCCAAAAGGGGACAGGGGAGACATGTGGAAGAGCCTCCAAGGCAGGGGTTGCGGCAAGGTTACACCCACTGTAAGTGCTGGGATTGGTCGTGCATTTCCAGTGGCATTTGGCGGTCGGGGTTCAAGTTACTACTTAATACAGAGGACAGCACGAGCCTCTAGCATGACTCGGAGCCTTTTTGCCATCAGCCTGCCCAGCAGATTCCACAGCAGAACAAGGTCCACTAATAGAGAACCTTGACAAACGCCAAGACCAAAACGGGTAAGAGCGCCAAACCACGCACAAAGACGGGCCAACAAACACGTCTACAGCATCAAAAAGTCCCCGAGACAGGTGTCAAGAGAAACACGCAGAAACTTGCCTGAAAGACATTGAGACTCGCGAGATTCTGCCAACCCGTCGGGGGAACTATTGCATCGCACAACATCTCTTGTCGGACCTTGCTGCTGAGGTAATACAGGCTTGCAGTCTCAGTGCATCGCTCCTCCTCTGAATACAACATAAATTCTATTCCTTCCCCCGCAACTCTGACCTGGCTGACTCTAACATGACTCGCCAAATTCCGAGATTCCGGTGCCTGGAAAAGTGACAGTACAGTGCTGTGTTAACTCCGGCAGGAGCTGTAGCCGCCGATGTTAACGGGCTAAGTCCAGGAACAGGTGCAGGCCAGACTCGGGTTTAATATCTTCATGAAAGGAAACCAAACATGAAATTTACAAAAATGAAATAACGAGAGGATGAGAGACGTAAGGAATTCAAATGATGATTTCTTTTTTTCCTCATGTTCTATTCAATCGTATATACGTCTATCTGCAGTGCTTCATCGCGTCTATGTACGTTGCATCTCGCCCCATTCTATCTGACCGTCGTATCCAAAAGTTCTTGATCCTTCGTCTTTCTATGTTCTTCACCTTCTTCTCTTCACCTTCCTTCTGGCTATTAGTTCTAGTCCATCAGATCTATGCAATCTGACCTAGGTTTAAACTACGGTGAAATGTGCACCGGCGGTTAATTCCTTCTCATTCCTTCTCCCTTCTCGCCCAGCCACTGCTACTGCCATCACCCTTCCCTAGACGATGTGGTCCTCATCGTTCCAGGCAAAGTCCGGATGAAAGTCGTCAAACAGGCCCTTTATGGGCGCCGGCGGCCACGCTGTCAGGTTGCTCCACTTGCTCGCAAAGTGGTGCCGGCCAGCACCGACCCAGCGGCCGAGGTCCCGGGCATCGGCCGCCGACGACACGTCCTTGTCGCCGCGCTCGTGGGGCAGAATAATCTGGGCGCGCGTGTTGGCGGGGACGAGCACGTCCAGGACAAAGTTGTCGCCGCCCGTAATCGCCCACTTGGCCTCGACGCGTCCGTAGGCCGTCTCGTAGGAGGCGGACGCCGACGTGATGGTGCCCCCCGGAATGGGGCTGACGGCAAACGTCTTCCAGCCGGGCGACAGGCAGCGCACACCGGCGACGCTCTCGTGCAGCCAGTGGATGACGGCGCCCAGCGCGTAGTGGTTGAAGCTGGTCATCTCGCCTGGGTTGATCGATCCGTCGGGCAGCATGCTGTCCCAGCGCTCCCAGATGGTGGTGGCGCCCATCGTGATGGGGTACATCCAGGACGGCGTGGACTTTTCCTGGAGCATGCGGTAGGCCACCTGCGGGTAGCCGGCGCGCGTCAGCGCGTGCGTGATGATGGGCGTGCCCGCGAACCCGGTGGCGACGCGGAACTTGGCGGCCCTCACGAGCTCGACCAAGCGAGCGCCAGCGCCAGAGCGGTGCTGCGCCGTGGGAAGCAGATCGAAAACAATGGCCAACGCCAGCCCTGTCTGGGAGTCGCCCACCAGCAGGCCGGCGGGGGTCATGTACTTGTTCTGGAAGGCGCTGCGCAGGCGGCAGGCGTCGGCGGTGTAGCGGACAGCCTCTTCCGTCTTGCCCAAGATGGCACTGGCCTGCGCGAGCACGTCCGTCACGCGCACAAGGTAGGCATTCGCAACGAAAGCGCCGCTGGTGCGCGCATCCGCGGGTCTGTCGGGCGGCGCGGCCGGGTCGAGCCAGTCGCCGAGCTGGGGCGCCGTCGACACCCATAGACCATCACTTCCCCGAGGGATACCGCGGTCCACCCACGCCGTCATGCTTTCGTACTGACGCGACAGGAAGGAAGTGTCACCAAATGACCGATAAAGATCCCACGGCGCCAGGACCGTCACATCGTCCCAGACGGCCAGCGGCGCATGCGGCCACAGCGTCTGCAAGATGTCGGGCACGACAACAGGTGGCACGCCATCGTCAGCGTCCAGCAGCTGCTCCGCCGCCAGATCCTGCAGCCAGTCGCCCAGCATGCCGGCTGTGTTGTACAGGAAGTTGGCGGAATTACAGAAGGCTTGGATGTCGCCGGTCCAGCCCAGTCGCTCGTCGCGCTGGGGACAGTCTGTGGGGATGGACAAGAAATTGCCGCGCATGCTCCAGAGGGTGTTGCTGTGCAGCTTGTTGACGAGCGGGTGGGAGCACTCAAAGTGGCCGGTACGTTTCATGTCGGTGTGCATGACATCGACGACGACCGATTCGAGGAGGGAACGCTCGTCGCCGTCGGCATCGTCGGTGTTCTCGGGCCAGCCCTCGATGCGGACATAGCGGAACCCATGGAAGGTGTAGTTGGGGTGCCACTCTGCGGGTGCAGACTCGGCGTCACCACCAATGATGAGAGTGTCGGTACACTCGGCATCTCTCAATGGACGGGTGCCCAGCTCGCCGTGCTCGAGTACCTCGGCGTGCGTAAAGACGACGCGGGCACCCTTTTGGAGTTTGCCGCCGACCAACGGCGCAAGCTTGACACGCAGACGGCCCACCAGGTTCTGGCCAAAGTCGAGAATGACGGTGCCGGTCTTGGTGACGATGCGCTCGATGGGCTTGACCGTCTGGGTGACACGGACGGGCGGTGCGCTGGGGCTAACAATGTCGGCAGCGGGCACGTCGAGGGCACGGACAGCCGACCAGTTTTCGGTCGTCGACGCTGAAGTCCAGTCGGTCTCCAGACCCAAGTCGTAGACCTCGCCATCGTAGATTTCTGCGCGCAGCGTGGCACTCGGGCTGCATGTCCACGAGCTGTCCGTGGCCACACTGGTCGACCGCGTGCCGCCTTCGGACTCGACCTCGACCTGCGCCATGACGCCAACGTCCTGACCATAGATGCACCGCATTCCGCCGTGGAAGCCCAGACGGCCGGCATACCAGCCCTCGGCTACCTCGACGGCCAGCACGTTGTCCCCTTCCTTGAGGTGCGAGGAGACATCAAACGTCTCGTAGTTGAGCCGGTGGTTGTAGCTTGTCCAGCCAGGAGCCATCTCGCTGTCGCCGACCCGCTTGCCATTCAAAAAGGCGCGGTAAACGCCCAGGCCGGTAATGTAGAGGCGGCCCACCGACGCTTTTGAGGTGCTGAACACCTTCTTGAACCGCAGCGGCCGCAGCGCCGCCTCGACATCCGGGCTGTGCACCTTTTCGGCACTCGTAATCGGCACCGCCGTCCAGTCACTCTTGCCAAGCAGGCCGCACTCGACGGCCGTCCAGTCTGACCACTCTGTCGAAGTGGCATCCTTTCCGTGCGCCTTGACACGCACGCTGGCCCGCTCGCGGGACTGGAGCGGCGCACTGGGCCACGGCACGAGCACCGAGTTGCTGCTCTCGACATGGTACGACTCGACTTTGTCAGTACCCTGGCGCTGCACTTCAAGATCGTAGGCAGTCTGTGTCCAGTCCTGGTCGGCCTCGGCGATCTGGCTGTTGTCGTTTTCGGCGAGGGTAAACTTCCATGAGAGACGCGGCGAGGTCGAGCCAATGCCGAAGCCGGTGGCGTGCTGCTCGACCGTCGGGGTGGAGAGAGAGGGCATTGTCAAAGGTGCGTGTGTATTGGTGTGTTTTGTTGTAAATTGTAAAAGAAAAAAAGAAGGGGGCTGTCGGTATCGTGAATTTCAGGGGCAAATCCGACAAGCTCTTTCCCAAATTGGTCGTAAAGGCAACAATGCACAGGGGAAGGAAAGAGCAGTGGCCGAAAATGACGAGAAAATGAAGGGATGTACAAAATGAAATCGATATTGAGACGAGACGGGATGAGAACGACAATGAAGAAATGGGGGACCCCTCAACAAAAGTGTCTTCTCTCTGCCCTCGGTCTTGCTGCGTGCGAATACGTCTCGTCGTCTTGTTGTTATTTGTCTCTCCTGTCCCTCTCCTGTGTCGCTCCTCCTGTGTCGCTCCTTCCTCGCCCTCGTGACTTTTGCTGCTCCTCATCCTCCCCTCCTTTCCCATATTCGGCCTTCTTTGTGCCGATGCGGGCACCCTTTCTCCACTGACGTTGAACGGCCCACTGCGGGGATGTCCTGTCGTGCCCTGTCGTGCCCTCTCCAAGGCTGCCCAAATTTGCGGAGAACCGCCGGCTTTGAGCGATTGTCCGGCGTTGACAGTAAAATGTGCAACAGAAGCTCGTGCCAGACGCCCGCGAGAGTCGCCAAAAGGACGCTAAAAGCGCATGTTAACAACGCTAACAAACCCTAATTAAGAACGGCTCATCTTCACCCATCCTTCGACCATGCACTCCACGCCTTGTTCGCTCGCTGTCGGCGCAATAATAATTAGAGAGAGCTGACGAGGATTCGACGTTTGGATCAGGCGGGTCTCTCGTCAAAAACACCGTGGTCGGCGTTGGAGACAGGCGAGCCGGCAGCTTTGGTAGAAACGGCGCACGGTGGGGTATCGTGGCCGACATCCGGAATTCGGACGCATTGTTACGGTAGCATTGCATCATAGTGCCGGCTTTCATTGCGTTGAGATGCAAATCAAATCCTATTTGACTTGTAATGAGGCACTCGTTCTATTTCTCCTCACTTTGTTCATTGATGTACAGAGCACAGCCTCTGGTCGCGCTTTTCCCAGGCTATTGGTATCAAACCGCTGGGCAAACCAGTCTATTCGCCCCTTCCGTTGTTGGCTTTCGGATGGACCATTTGGGCCTTCCTATTTTGAACTGCTCCCCCTTCCTGGCGCCTTGATAGGAAACTCCGCAACCAGCTGCTTGTATTCCGCCCGTGCCATGGCGGAAGCCTCGACGGCCTGCTTGCAAGCACGGTATGCCTGCTCCAACAATTCGTCTTCATCCTGCCCGCCCCGACTCTTGGCACCTTTGCCTACCGTTGCCGCCGGCCTCTGCCATCGGGCAATTGTCATTCCGTACTCCGCCGCACGCCGCAGAGTCTCGCCGGCGTTCTCGATATCCACAGCCAGAATGTTGCCAATGACGCGCTGCACCTCGTACCAGACGGCCGTTCTGTTCCTGTTTCCCTCGCCATTGCTCACCGCCTTCCTCGCCGCCTCCATCTGCTTGAGCGCGTCCTTGATGTGCGACAGCGACGTCCGGTACACGGCATTTCGGAGCGGCTCGACACTCAACTGGACATTGTGCTGGTAGCTGCCAAAGTAGGAGTCGCTCGACGTCTCCAGGTCGTGCAGCAGGCGATTGCCCAGGGTGCTCGTGGACACGGCTTCGTTATAGATTTTTCTCGCGTCCAAGTCGTCCATTGTGCGACCACGCGTAAACGCAGCGACTGTGGAGCTCGTGGTGGGTTCACCTTGCTTCCCATTCTTCCCATGCTTCGCATCCTTTCCGTTTTCCGCTTTTTCCAAATCGGACAATGGCAGCAGTAGGTTGGCCTGCACGGCATATCCTCGCGATTGGATGGCCCCACCCGCAATCACGCCCGTCAGACTCAGGATCGTGTGCACGGCCTCGAGCACCGACTGAAGCATGACGGCCTTTTGTCTCTGGAGCTCTTCCGGGCCGGCCCGCTCGCCGTCTCGGTACAGAACACGGCCGTCTGTTTTCAAGGCCTCGCGAGCATCGTTGGGCGCCAGGCCTGTCCACTGGTAAATAAGCCGCTGGAAGACGTTGACGGTCACCATGGATGCCTCGTAGAGACGGCAGGCAGCTTGGACGACTGCGCTCGTGGCGGCCTCTTCCCTGTCCTTGTATTGCGAGACTTGGTCAGGCGTCATGGCCGATCCCGCCTCGTCGGAATATGGCACAAACGGCTCCGGCATGCGGATCGGCGTATAGAGAGCGTTGACCGGCGACGCAAAAGCGTGAGCGACCGTCTCGGCGGCATCGTCGCCAGTTATTGTGTCGCTGATGGAGAAAATGTCCAACTGCTGGACGGTCGTGGCGATCGAGTCGACCGTGATGAAGCTGCGACCGTCGTCGTCATCAGCGTTGGCGTCGGCGTATGATTTGGATCCCATTGCGGTTGATCGTTGTAAAAACCCGAAGCTCGTTAAAAAGGTGTAAATATAAGATATTTAAATTTTAAATGCGTCGTGGTGAAATAAAAGAGAGTGGAATCATTCTAAAGAAGATGTCAACAGTTGGGTCGTTCAGCTGCCAAGAGACGCCTGCGAATACGCCTAGTGGTGTGCCTGCTGACATAATTGGGGCTGTGTCTACATCGTCTGTCCTCCATACTACATATCTCAATATAAGTAGACGGGAATTATGTACTGGATATTTATGTTTTCATGTCTCGTTTTTTTTTTTTTTTTTTTTTGTCTCATGTTTGGTTGTAAAATCTTCGTAGACTTTCTTTTCGAAACTAATCCATTTATTTAAATTATTTCGTTGTTTGTTACTCTTAGCGCAAACGACTCGTATCTCCAGTTGTACCTTAAACTGTCTTTATCTAAGCCTCAGGCTTGTTCGAAAATTGCCGTGACACTGCTTTGTACTCGGCCAGTGCAATCTGGGCAGCTTCCGATGCCTGCTTCGCAACCTTGTGTGCCCGTCCCAATAGCTGGGCGTCGCCAGCATGCCGGTCGCTGCGAACAGGATCGTTGACGTTGATGCCGTTGCCGTTGCCGTTGCTGTTGCCCTCGCCGCCGTTCGATGACGATGAAAACACGCGCGCTGTCGCATATTGCAGTTTCCGCTGCCATTTTGCGACGCGGTATGCAAAGTCGGCGGCGTCGCACAACGTTTTGGCCGCCTGCACGAGATCGACGGCCAGGAGGTCTTGGACGACACCCTGTGTGGTGTAAAGGATCTTGTTCCTGTCTGTATCCTCGCCATCCTCGATATCCTCGCCATCCTCGGCATCCTCGGCCCCTTTTGTTATGAGCTGAGCCTGGGCTGCGTCGCGTTTTTTGATAGCATCGCTGATGTTCTTGTCAAAGGGATGGTTTAAGTCGTTGTGCAATACTGCCGACATGTCCTCGTTCAGGTTCAGTTTGAAGCCATAGTAAGGATCGTTTGCCCGGTAGCTCGTCACCTTCAACTGGTTTTTCAGCGTCGACATATTCCAAGCTACACCTGCCCATGTGCCCGTCTCGTCCGTGCGCGTGAAAGCGGCAAACGTTTTCATTGTCGGCGTTGGCGTGGTGACGCTGTCTTTGTCGGTGTTCTTCTCTGCGTCCATCTTGGTGTTGTAGCCGCCGTATTCGTGTTCCGGCACTGGCTCGAGAGCTGACAGCGGGAGCAGCAGCTTCCGGTCGACGCTGCATTTGCGCTGACCCAATATGGTCATCATTGACAGGTTGCCCGTCATTTGCGAGACCATCTCTGCGACTTCTACGGCGCCGTAAAGCAACTCTGCCCTTTGCTGCTGGACCTCTTTTTCCGTCGCTCTGTCGCCCTTGCGTTTTGGATAAGCATCCGTGTTCTTCAGCGACGTGGCCGCCTTGTCGGGCGAGAGGCCTGTCCAGTTGAAGATGAGGCGCTGGAACGCGTTGACCATGACACTGCTGGCTTCATGCAGGCGGCATCCGGCGTGGACGATCGCGCTGGTGGCGGCTTCTTCCTTGGCCATGTACTCGTTCAAGCTGTCACTGGTAATGGCCAGCTCGTCGATGCCTGGCTTAAAAGGCTTGGGGACCGGAATCGGGGTGTAGAGTGGGTTTTTCGAGGCGGGCACAGGCATAGTCCGTCCGATATCCCCAAGACGCGCCGCATCAGTATCAGCATCAGCAGCAGCATCCCGGTATTCGATCGTGGTCTTGTCGATAAGGCGTGTTGTTGTGGACATATCAGCCGTAGACGCAACGCTACAGCTGCCGTCGTCAACTGTGTCCGTATAGACAGCCATGTTGGCGTTGGATGTATGGATGGGTATCACAAAGCAACGATAAGCCGAGGGGATTGCAGTAGATGCCTTATTATAACAATCTGTAGTGGAAAATAGGATGGTTAATACACCGGATTTGTAAATACACTAAATTATGGAAGGAGCGCCAAAAAAACCTATGTTTTAAAAAAGACTGTGATGAGTTGTGCCATTGCTGGCCGGCAATGCTAATACGCTAGGAGACCAAAAATAGGTACATGTCCCAAATATATCACATGTACGACATGAATGACCCCAAGTTCTCTGACTACGCACCCGTAGGGCACGGCTACTCACATAATCACAAGTCTGTACAAAGTAGAGGTAAATATGAACGGTGGCAAGATACCGTTCCACGCCGGTTGGCGCCGGTAGGAGCTACCCGTGCCATAGCCACATTGGCTTATACTTGAACTATCATCGAGTAATACATGACGACAATGCTTATAGGACTCGTGACTATGAGTCCCTTAATTGCCTGTCATGGCAAGCAGACTTTATGATGACACATACTTATGACGTTGTCAGAGCGCAAGTTGCTACTGCTGTTGTAAATGCTGTCGTACGGGAAGGAACAGACAGCCATTTCTTTGAGGAAGGAACATTGATCTCCAATCGTTAATTTTCTGGCAAACACCATATATCCGTACCTTACTTTATTTCCAATCAAGATACAGTGAGTGGGAGAGTAGGCCAAAACAAGAAGGCTCAAGTGGTGGATATAGTTTACAGTCTGCGATGGAAGGAACGGTTGGACTTGTGAAATCGTGAGACAGTTACCAGCCCAGGAAGGAACGATCACCATTTTTGCCTTTTAAAGTAAATTGTTAACACGAGAAAAGAATGCCAATCGCAACTGCCAGTTTTTGTGTATTTATTCATCCATCTAAAGATTGCACGTTCCTTCAGCTTTTGTCGCCCCCTTCGCCCCTGAAATTGTCTTTGCATGTGTCCCAGATGTTACATGTCTTCTCTATATCACCATTTGGAGCCACCAACGATAAACACACTTCACGAGTTCCCTTCCTTCCAAGCAAGACCCACATCCTGCGCCAGCCATGCTTCTCAAGTGACGATTTATCGGGTGTACTCCTCTTCGAAGCCCAGATCTGTCCCGTGGACAATAGTATACACCTCCTTGGCCAGATTCTTGAGAGCTGCCGCAGCGGCCATTTTGCCCATGCTCGCCAGCAATTCTGCAGCACCATTGGCAACGCTAATGGCTGTACTGTGAGCTCGGGCAAAAGTTCGGTCAATGGTAACTACCTCCTTACCATCAACCTTCACAACATAGCCGCTATGCTGCAAGATGTCGAAAAAGAAAGCGAGCAAGTCCTGCGCCTCGGGTGCCCTCACTATCTGAGGGCCGACAGCAAACCGCCACAAGTCAATTTCGAGGCAGTCGAGTCGAGGCAGCTTCCCATAGACGTGGTCTGGGTACGTCTTGAGGATACCGTCGAGACGCCTGACCACTTCTTTGCGGACAGCTTTCGTCATCTCGTATTCGTTGATAGCCTCGCCAGCCTCGTTGATACGGATGCGATGTGTCTGAAGAAACTTGTTGGCCATCGACACTGCCAGTGCCCGCTTTTGGAGGGCATCCTCTCCAGCGGCTCCATCGGCTGTGCAGATAGGGCATGAACATTCGAACTCATAGAGTTTGTGGAGCGTCTCCTCACGCTCGTGAAAGGGTTTGTTGGGCCCGAGGTACGTCATGAAGATCTCTTCTCCCTCTTCCAAATCTCGGACGGCACGCACAATCATCATGTCGCCAATAAACGCGCGGGTGGTGTTTGGCAGACAAGAGTGATTGACATGTGCGGCATGCAACCAGACGCCAGCACCTGCATTGGTGTTGCTACCAGTGTCCTTAGAGCTGGAGTCCTCAAGTCTGACGCCCGACTGGACACGGGGACAGCCAAATGCATTAAGCTCGACTATTCTCTGGATGCGGAAAGTGTCGACTGGCGCCGTGCCATCAGAAAAAGAGATAGAGACCAGGCTTGACTTTTCGGAAGTCTCTTTTACGGCGCCGTCATACAGGCCAAAGTACTTGTTGGCCAGCGTTGGATTCCACATGAGCTTGTCAGTGAGGCCTGCCAATAGCAGAGACGGCGCCCCTGTCGACACGCGGTCACTGTTGACATTCACCAGCATAGTCGTCTGAGTGCTGCTGCTACCACTGCCGGTATACTCGACGTGGAACGCTTTCTCGACAAACACGATATCGCCGGCTTTGAGAGCCTTTGTCGTAAAGACACCGCGGCCCTTACCCTCGGATGGGCCAATACGAGTGTTGGCAAGAAAAGAGGCAGGCTCATTCAGAGCGTGAGTGTCCTTGTTTCTGCCCCCGCCCTTGGATGCAGCTACAGCCGCACGTTTCATGGCCGCAAAGTCATAGTTGCCATGTGTCTGCTCGTGGATGCGCTTGTTGCACCGCTGGATGCCATCTATAATCTCCTTGGGGTGATTCTTTTCGGGAGTGTCTTTGAGGAGAGCGAGGCCGACCTCGAAGTACTGGCGGGCCTGTTTGAAGTCGCCCAGCTGGTATGCCGCTTCACCCGCTCGGTACCATGCCTTGGTGTTCATTTCAATAATCCGAGGCTGAAGGACGCCATCCTCGCCAATCACAATCCCAGCAAGCGCATCCTTGGTAGCCAAATCATATCGACCCAGACGCAGACGAGCGTTTGCGCGGTTTCGAAGGATTGTGCGGGCAAAGTCGTCATGTTCAGCAGTGTCGTCTGTAAGCCCGACTGCAATATCTGCGGCCTCCGAGTACAGAGTTTCGGCCAGCTGCCACTGCTTCTTCTCAAACGCCCTGTTGCCCTTTTTCTTGAGTCCGCGTGCCTTTCCAAAGAGCTGTGCATATGCCGTGGGCGGAGCTTGCCACTTGGCAGGGATCTGAGAAAGGCCGGGTGGCAGTTTGACCAGATCAGAGGGATGGTCCACACGGACAAAAAGCCCTCCATCGCCGGTCCGCTTGAGATACGGCTCCTTGATGGCCACGACAGTGCCAGGAGGCAGGAAGCCTTCCGGTGTCACGTCTGGCAACAGGTTGTACACGGCCAGACGCTCGACATCGCCGTGCTCGTCCTCGATGGCGACCTGCACCGCATTCATGCGGTTGGGCGGCGCAAAGGTGCGGGCGAAAAGCACACGGCCGCGGTGATGGGTCTCGAGCAGGAGGTCATCGATGCGGATGGAGCTGAGCTGGGAAAGGGGTTCCGTGCAGGGCTCATACGCCTCACCGACAAACGACGATGCAACCGTAACGTCTCGGCCCGCGAGTGCCATCATTGCAAGGTCATAGGACTGGCGTTAAGGTGGGATAAGTCAGTTAAAAAAACTGAGAAAAAAAAGAAGACCATGCTCGTTTACCGTGCACTTACAAGGTCGGTAAATTCGTTGACAAGCACCTGTCTGGACCGCTTCAGTCCTGCCCAAGGTTTCATGCCCTTGCGGTTCTGGGCTTCCTTGAGCAGAATATGTTGCTGCTTCATGAAGGCGGCATACTCGCCGAGGTTGTTATACTCTGTGGAAAACATGTTGGGCGTAACAAGTGATGCTCGGATGTTTGGCCAAGTGGAGATTGTATGACTGATGAAGAACGAAGAGAGTGGAGGTGAAACAGAGGAAAGAGAGAAAAAGGAAAGAGAAAAGAAGAAGAAAGAGGGAGAGAGGGAAAGAAAGCTCTCAGTCTTAATCTGGGCAGAGCCTCATACAAGTTGGCACACACGGGTTACAAACAACAACAACAAATACTTCTCTGCATGCAAACGAAACTGCAAAGCAAACGCCAAAGGATATGCCAGCAGCCTCATATCACAGCACACACCACACCCTCTCAGTCTGGTTGTCCAATAATTTCACGGGACCCAACAGGCAACGACCCCACCTGGGCCTATGAGAAATGCATGTTCTCCTACCAAGTGCATCACAAAAGAAGGTGCATTCTATCTATTCATACATAATTGGTGGTACCACATCCGACACACGTTTCCCTCACGCCCTGAATACATCCAGTTTGGCGAATACATCCAGTTTGGCCCTTCCACTATGCAGCCTCCAGACCCACAGTGCGACAACGACAATACCAAAAAGCTAAAGACAAGACTACCGACAAAGACAACCCGGTGGTACGTCCAAGCGTTGTTTATGTCGAGAACCACGGCCTAGCAGACAATAGCCCACAGCAAGACATACATCAGGTTGCTCGCAAGACTTTGGTACAGGTACCATGGCGGGCGTGTCACCAGCAGGATCGTGGCAATCTGCGTGGACGCGGGATAAAACACATAGCACCAGTCAATGGTGCGCCACATGTAGGCGGTGACGTCGGCGACAAGAGAACACAAGAAAAAAAAGAATCAGCGCCACACATAACCCGCCAAGGCTTCTAGCTTAGACTCTGGAATAACAACGTCACGCTCATCCGGGCTCGGTCCCCGCGCCCGGCGATATAGCAGCTCAAAGGCGAGTACGAGCGCACCACTAGTGGCACGGTACTCAACCGGGTTGCTGTCTGGTACGGGTTCGACCGTGATCGTCTGCTGGAGGACGGGTTGCAGATGCGGCAGCGCAGCGCTGCTGCGTGTCGTCGTCGCTCCGAGACGGGGATTGGCGACGGGTGCCTCGACAAACTTCTCGATGACCATAGCCTGCCGCGATCGGTGTAGCTTCACGGCGAGCACGATTTTGACGCGGTGCTCCGAGGCCCAGAACCACCATCGCATGGCGGCATGCAGGCTGGCCAAGCTCTGACTCGCGCCGCACTCGATTACTAATGTAGGCCACTGAGCATCGCCGCCGCTCGTGTCGTCGCCACCGGGACAGCCGCTCGAGTCGGCTTCGTTGCTGCTGTTGCCATCGGGGCTCTTGTAGGTCGTGGACCCGCACGGGTACCAAGGCGGCATCCGGGAGGGAGATACCATATTTGTACGAATGGCGTCGAAGATTCCGGCGTGCGTAAGTTCGTGTGGCCCGAAAGGGACAGTCACACGCAACTGGCGCTCTTTAGCCAGAAAGAAGAATCGAAACTTGCGGCGGCGCCTCTCGCGCTCCTCGTCGATGCCGTCGTAGTCGGCCTGCGAAACATCTAGTCGGTCAGAGAGAGGGTGAAAGACAAGGGACAGACAGGTGACGTACTATTGACAATAACAAAGTCATGGCCTTGCTTCTGGATCTTGTCGAAGACTCGGTACAGTGTCGCAATGCCTTGCAGTTCAACGGCCGGGTCTTCCATGGCATTCGCCGGGGAGGGGCCCATAATCTCCACACTCGATAAGCACAACTGTCGAATCGAGCAAGGTGACACATTCGACGGGATAAGGCGAAGGCGAGGCCGTCGTTTACTGTTTTTGTTGAATTGCGACTGTTCGTCCTGGGGCTATTGGGCCTTACAGGGTATATATATGTCCTCCATAGTGCGCTAGAGTCCTAATATTCAAACGATTGTCAGGACGATTAGTTCATCTTACATGTACGGAGTATTAGTGCCTGTAATGATGGTACAATACTAACATAAGGAATCACTATTGTGCAAGTACAATAGTACGCTCAACAATATGACGTATTTTACGCGACTGACTGGACACAATGCTAAATAATGCCTCGCCAAAGGCCTATCGCTGGTAGAGCATGTAGAGATACGGATCCGCGAAAAGATGAAAAAAAAAAAAAAAGCCATAGAGCAGTAGACCTGGTCAGCAGTTTAAAGAAAGAGCAAGGAGTACGGAAAACACATTTCGGTCATCGTTCTTTACATTGTGTATATGAAATTATAGCCAATCAAAAACTGCAGCTTCATCTCGGACGTGAAGAAATTCCGTTTGCCAGCCCATATACGTCGTACGGCGGGGTAAATCAACTTGCATGTTTAACAAATCGTCCTTCATCCGACGCGTGTTCGCTTTCTATCCTTCGGAATCGGCTTCACTGCCAACAACACCATGGAGGATCTTCGTAACATCAACTTTCTCAAACTGTCAACGAAGCTGAAAGATGTACCCCGACGGGGCTGGGCCGTTCGGGGTGTTCCGTACCCCGAGAGTGTTGCTGCTCATATGCTTCAGGTTGCCCGAATCTGCAGCATATACCCTTGGGTACGGGGACCCGACTCGAATGAAAGGTTTGTTCTCAGCTAACTTCTTATGTAGGCCAAAGACGAAGACCGTGCTCGAGCTATGAAAATTGCCATGGCACACGACTTTGGCGAAGTGATTACGGGCGACATTATTCCAGCCGACAAGATTCCACGAGGTACGGCGAGCCTGAAAATACTGGTTGCGGCGGTCCATGGTCTAACCCGCACCTAGATGTCAAATACAAGCTAGAGAAATTCGCCATGAAGTACGTCGAAATCGTCGGCGGCGACCCGGGAGCGGAGACGCTCGAGTTGTGGCACGAGTACGAAGAAGGCAAGACTCTTGCCGCCCAGGTGGTGCACGACGCCGACAAGTTGGATGCACTCCAGCAAGCTTTCGAATACACCAAAACGTACTCGACGCTGAACCTTGATCTGAGTGTCTTCAAGGGCCATGTGAAAGAGATAAAGACTGCCTTTATTCAAGGTCTCGCGACCGGGGTACTGAAACAATGGACCGATTGGGAAGCCCACCCGTTGCAAGTCCGGATTATCTTTATCATTGGTGGGCCAGGAGCCGGAAAAGGCACGCAATGCGCGAGAATGGCAGACAACGACAAGGTCGTCCACATTTCGGCTGGTGACCTGCTGCGTGAAGAGCAAAACAAGGCCGGTTCGCCATACAGCCGTTTCATTGCCGACAGCATCGCGAGTTCGGTGGTTGTCCCCGCCGGGTTGACGATGAGGCTTCTCGAGCAGAAACTGGCGCCGCTTCGGGACGTTCTCGTCCTCCTCGATGGCTTTCCGCGAAGCGTGGAGCAGCTTCAGGAATACGAGAAAGAGGTAGGACAATACGCAACGATCTTTCTGGATTGCCCGGAAAGTGTCCTTGAAAATCGCCTCAAGCAGCGTGCAGGGTCCTCGGGGCGTGCCGACGACAAATTGGACATAATCGCAAAAAGACTAAAGACCTACCGCGAGAGCAACGACGTCCTCTTAAAGGCTTTGGCAAGTCATCCGTTGGAAACGGTGAGTATTGCTATCTTATATTGGATTTTTACAACCTATTCTGACGCCATGTAGATCAAATGCGATGGCTCAATCGAACAAGTGCAGGATCTGTTTCAAAAAGCCGTGAAAAAATTGAGCACGGACAACGGTCAACCAAAGTAACTTTCTCCGATCGACTCGAATGCTGCTCCACAGAGCGCATAGGCCGTCAACGTTCCGTTGAAGCTGTGTTCATTTTCTTCGTCATACACGAGGTGTGGATCCGTAACTCGGTTGTCGTTGGCACTAGATGACGGACCCTACCGGACAATGTGTAAAAATTGACCAATATTATCACATTCTCGATAGGTCGGTCTACCGCAGGTTCTCGGGCGTCAACTTGTCGTTGATGATACCCAGGAGCAGCGGACCGGCAAAGGCCCATGCACGGTCGCGGCACTCTTTCTTTCGGAGCATCGGGACCAACGGACAGAAAGGCAGCGAGGCAGCAAGACGAGGGGAGGGGGGGTTGTGCGGAGTAATCGTTGTGGTAGCGCCTCTGCGACTGCGAATGCTCAGCACACATTGTGTATGGCTTTTGTATGTCAACGTGCGTAGGAGGCCTGGAAAGCCCCTGGCAGAGAAGCAGAAGGTACTGGACAGAATGCACAGAACGCTTGAATCGAGCCCAACGCTGCTAGGCGGTTCGTCACCAGAGAAAGGAAACACTTTGCAGCTCTGAAGCAAAGGCGGCTGGTCCTCAACTTGCTGCGATTTGAAACAACCCAATTCGAAGAAGTTGATTCACGTCTTATATTGGTAACTGCTGTGGAAGTAATTTTTTTTTTTCGTATTGGTTGCTCGTTGGGTTATTAAGAACAAGACGGAAAGAAAGCAAGAGATGAATTTCGTTGGAAGTTGATCTGTTCGTCGTGAAGAGCCACTATGTATCGACCACCATTGTTGCCCTTGGAAGAGTCCCAGGAGGCCTGAAGCATCGTAGCATAGGCAAAGGACAAGAGTGCTCTAGGTGTGAGAGCATCTAAATAATAGAAAGGATAGAACGAATGTATTCCTCTGCCCTGCTCTCTCCTCCTCCAGACTGCCGCCGTCTCGCTAAAGTATGTGCAAATATAATCTTCAAGGCATGAAACCAATGAACATTTAGTGCCCACAAGCTGTAAAAGGCCTCATTTTTTCTCATAAAGGGCAACTATTGAAGCAGTGATCAAGTGATGTTCAAAGAGCCCATTTGGGCCTTTTTATGTAAATCGTAAAGAGATTCATATGGACGTCTATTTACACCCTTATTGACTGCATGTCGACGCGGTTCGGAGTGAATTCTCAGTCACTGCACGAATTTACTGCGCCGAGAGGAACTAATCACGGCGTCATGGCTCTGGCTTGTCTGGGTATTCGTTGGTGAAAAACCATCGCCAAGTATCAACTGATGAGTGCCAACGGGACGATTTAGGGCGAAGCAGGAGAAATAAAATACAATGCCCATCGCAATCTATCTAGTCATCACCACAGCGGTCCTCTATTTCAAAATTCATCGTTTAATGCAATATCTTCAAGAGTCGTCGTTGGTTTGGCTTGGCTACTTGGCTGGACCTTCCCATTTCTCACTTCTCTCCTTCTCTTTTCGGCGACGTTACATTTACAGGTACTAACAGGGGCCCTTGGCACCGGCAGTTACCGCGCTACGGTAGCTGCTCGGCCTCGCATCACGGCAGGTGCGACCGACGACGACGTCGAAGCATCGGCTCGTCATGTCAGAATTGTGTGTACATTGCATGTAAGTGAAATGCATTTGTGCTTCATATATTTCACATGGTCCAGATAACTGATTGTCTGGGTGACGGGACGAACAAGAGTTTGCAAGCTTTGTTTGACGACCTCAGATCGCTATGGCAAGCTAGACAAGCGGCGTGAGATTCTCGGTCGATCACTTTCTTGTTTTCAGATAGTGCGATTCTCCTTTATTCATGTTAGTCTTGTGATCCCCATCGACCCTAATCGAATTTTGTGTGCTCCACTACCGTAAACAATCAAGTTTTAGAACAGCCCGAAAGGTCGAGATCTGCCATCACCACGGGCGCCATTCCAGCGAGCATTTACCACGTTAGCCAGACAGTCGACTTATTTTGCCATTTCAGTGTCGCCCTTTAAGTCAACATTCTCTCCCCATACACATCCCCACACATCCCCAGACACACAAACACAAGCACCAAACAACCGAGGCAGACAAGCTAAGATATTCTATTAGGACCGGGCCGGGGATGGAAACAGTCTCAGGGTGGGAGAGTACGGAGTAAAGGATAATGGATTTTGTGAGTGTGCATGCAATGCTGTGTGTATTCCTTTTATTATCGATCTTTCCGCTATCGCCACTGGCATTTGCACTACTGCTCTCCTCTGTCCATCACGCGGCCTTGATGTCTTAAAGGCCTTACTCAGGCCCACATCATGGGCTGTGATGGTACTTTTTCGTCTGTAGATCCGCCTACTCCGTGCCAGGCAGCTCCGCTCCGTGAGATTTTGGGGTCTTTGCCCCATGGGAGTCGCCCCGACTACTCTTGTGCTCCATCGCTCTCGCCCGAGACGGCAGTTTCTTCCTGCAGCGCTCCACACAATTTTGACGTCACAACATACAGAGTGACAAATCCAACACAAAAACTTGTTTATTCAATGTGTCTCATTCTATGAAATAGCTTGGCCCCGTCTTTTAAAGGGGCAGGTTCCCCTTTATGTTTTGTTTTTATTCAGTACATGATACCCTGCCAGTAAAATTCATACACAAAGCATTCACTTGCTCACAACTCACACGACAACACCCCCGACATGTCTGAAAAACCGTCGGACTATGAGGGCGACGCCAACGGGCGGACTCCCAACAATGCGGCCGACGCCAACGACTATGGCGTGGCTGTCGACGCACCCGGCGTGCCCGGCGAGAAGAAGGAGCTGACGGTGGAAATGGCCGAGGACGAGCTGCCGTTTGCGTGGCCGGCGTGGAAGAAGTGGTGGGTGCTGACGGTGATTTTCCTGGTGCAGACGTCGATGAACTTTAATACGTCGCTGTACAGCAATGCGATTAACGGGATTGCGGACGAGTACGGCGTGTCGGCGCAGGTGGCGCGGCTGGGCGCGACGCTGTTCCTGGTGCTGTACGCGTTTGGCTGCGAGCTGTGGGCGCCGTGGTCGGAGGAGTTTGGGCGGCGGCCGATCATGCAGTCGTCACTGTTCCTGGTCAACGTGTGGTGCGTGCTGGTGGCGCTGGCGCCCAATTTTGCGGCGCTGCTGGTCGGCCGCAGCCTGGGCGGTCTGTCGTCGGCCGGCGGCAGCGTCACGCTGGGCATGATTGCCGACATGTTTGACGCGGACAACCAGCAGTATGCGGTCGCCTACATTGTGCTGTCGTCGGTCGGCGGCAGCATTCTGGGCCCGATTGTCGGCGGCTTCGTCGAGTACCACCTGCACTGGCGCTGGTGCATCTGGATCCAGCTGATCTTTGGCGGCTTCGTGCAGCTGCTGCACCTGCTGACGGTCCCCGAGACGCGCACGACGGTCTGCCTCGACAACGTGGCCAAGAAGCAGAGAAAGGCGATCGAGAAGCAGACGGGCGAGCCGGCCAACCCGGACGCGCCCGACGTCTACTACGGCCCCAACGAGATTGCGCCCATCTGGAAGCGCATGAACGCGCACGAGATCTGGCACACGTGGGTCCGGCCGTTTCGCATGTTTGTCACGGAGCCGATTGTGCTGTCGCTGTCGCTGCTGTCTGGTTTTTCGGATGCCCTCATCTTCATGCAGATCCAGTCGTTCTCGCTGGTCTATGCCCAGTGGGGCTTCAACGCCTGGCAGCTCGGCCTCGCCTTCATCCCCATTGGCATCGGCTACCTGATTGCGCACGCCAGCTTCATCCCGGCCATCCGCCGCAACCGCACGCAGCGCGCCGCGCACCCCGACGACGAGCACGCCCAGTACGAGAGCCGGCTGTGGTGGCTGCTGTTTACGGCGCCGTGCCTGCCGGTTGGCCTCCTCATTTTTGCGCTGACGTGCAACGGCCCGCCCGTCCACTGGGTCGGCAGCATGTTCGCGTCCGGCATCATCGGCATCGCCAACTACGCCATCTACATGGCCACGATCGACTACATGATCTGCGCCTACGGCCCGTACTCTGCGTCGGCCACCGGCGGCAACGGCTTCGCCCGTGATTTCCTCGCCGGTGCCCTGACCAACGGCGCTCTCCCGTTCTACATGAACATTGGCGGCGCCAACAACAAGCCCCTCATGAACGCGTCCTTTATCCTGTTCGCCATCTCGGTCCTGCTGGTGGTCGGCGTCTACTTTGTCTACTGGTTCGGCCCCCAGCTGCGCCAGCGCTCGTCGTTTGCCCAGACCCTGGCCAAGGAGACCCAGGAGCGCGAGCGCACCTACTCCCTGTCCCACGCACCCTCCCTCACCTCGCACCACAGCCGCACCCGCCGCCTGTCCTATGCCGGCGGCGTCTCCGGCATGCCGCCCTACCCCCGCCGCCCCACGCTCGGCCCCGGCTCGCGCACCTCGTCCTACCAGTACAGCCGCGACGTCGCCTCCATCCACGCCAGCCGCGCCCAGAGCCGCCAGCAGAGCCGTGCCCAGAGCCGCGTCCACAGCCGCGCGCACAGCCTCGACCTGGACGACGGCCACGACTCGGAGGCGATTGTGCACAACGACCTGGCGGCGCGGCTCGATACCGTGCGGTCGGAGGTGTAAAGGGGTAGGGGGTGGGAGTGAGACCAGGATGCTGTAAATAATTTGTTGGCGAGCACAAAATATTGTTGTTTGAAAAGCATAGCCAATACGGAATAAGCCTTTTTTACACGTTATCTTCTGTTTGATTCAAAACGCACAAAATATTGTTGTTTGAAAAGCATAGCCAATACGGAATACAAGCCTATTTTACGCACGTTATCTTCTGTTTGATTCAAAGAAAGACTCCATTTGCTTGCGGCTGTCTATTTTGTCTTTTGTCTATTCTCGGTATTGTTTTTACACGGAAAAAGAGAGCCACCATCTTCTCCCCTTTCAACAATCCTCTTCACTTAAACTTTTTGATCTCCTCCGCCAGCTCTGTAAAGCCATCCAGCACGTGCCCGTCGTTCTCGCGCACCAACCGGCCGGCATCGGTTTCGTCCTGGTCGTCGGTCCACCGTCGAATGTACACTGTCCGCAGTCCTACAGCTTTCGCTGCCCGTAAATCATAGGCGTGTGCTGCTACCATAACCGCCTGCTCGGGGTGGTTGCGGCCGATGCCGACCAAGTCGAGCGCCTTTTTGTAAATCTCCGGGGTTGGCTTCGCCACGCCGAGCAGTTGGCTCGAGAACAGCATGTCGATCACCGGATGCAGGCCAGACGACCGCACAAGGTCCAGCTGGAGACGCGTAGTGCCGTTGGCAAGGACAAACACCTCGATGCCGCCGGGCGCCAGCTTGCGGACGTTTTCGAGTCCTGCGTACACGTCGGGCCAGGCTGTCATTTGGTGCCACGCCTGGACGGCGGCTGCGATGGCCGTTTCTGTTCCTGCCGACGAGAATGCAGCGGCCACTTCTGTATGCGAACGGTCTGCGAGCAGCTTTCGCAACAGCCTGTCATGTACCACATCGATATCTTCCGGTGCCTCGCCCGGTGGCCGGCTCTTGATGTCGTCAAAGAACGCCTGTCGCCATTCCAGGGCCAGGGCGGATCGTGTCTCTGCTGAAAGTGACAATGGCAGCGCCCGAACAACACTGCTGTGCCAGTCGAGGCAAGTGCCCATAAAGTCGAGAAAGACAACCTTGACGGACGAAGACATTGCCAAGTCCACTTGTCGTGATGGTATTGACAAGGGTGACGAAGAATATCAGTCTCACGGTCGTTGATCGATAGATTATGTACGTCGTAGTGGTTCGGTTGCAGGCATGGAGCGCATTTTGGGGCTATCGACGTTGACGTTGTGTTAGTGTATCCCATGCCCGCCAGCACCTGCCTTATTTGGCGCTTGATTTGGCAGCGGCCTAACCAGGAAGGGACTGGTCTGTCGGACAATTGCTCCTTCCCCTCCTTTTTGCTGGAAGCTCATCGGACAATGGAAGGCGCGACAGTCTGCGCCTTCCCATCGGAGATTGTACATTGACGTGTGTCCCCGACGACATCTCCTTCCAAGATAAGATGCCAACTGTCTGACAACAGTCTCCGTTTGCTTGCAAACCGTGTCCAGGACGCCTATTCCGACGTCCGATGAAACGACAGAAGCTCCCCTCCAGCAACGATTCTCCCTTCGTCTTCCATCACATCCACATCCACATCCACTTACGCACTCCGACTCCGATGCAGACATCTCCGAACGGTCCCTCAGCCGAGGAGGGCGCTGAGGCCATGATTTCCATGGCCTTGGGCCTGGGGGCCAGCAGGGGTGGCCGTCTGTCCGGCAGTCTGGCTGATCGTCTGTCCGGCAGTCCTGATGTGCTGACGCCTCGTCGACGCGGCCGAATTGCCAAGGCCTGTTCGCAGTGTCACACGCGGAAGCAAAAGGTAGAACCCCGGCCCCTTGCTCCCTTTCCCCTCAGGAATTTGCCGGCACTCACTAACGATCCAGTGCGACGCAACAATTCCATGCCACAATTGCACCGTTCGAGAGGTCCCGCATCTATGCCGGCCACGCGTCCATCGTGACGAACAGCGAGAAGAACAGAGCATCAGACGGTCACGAGCCCGTCGGAGCATACATACGGCGGCAGCCAGACAACAATCGAGATCGCAGCACACACAGACACGACCGGCCAGCAGCTCACCGACAGCGACTGCCCATCCACTTACGCCAGCATCGGCGACCACAGCAGCAAGCACGGTGCCCCAAACGGACAACATTGACCCAAGACTGCAGGAGGACGATACTACAGCAGTAGCAGCACCTACGCGGACGACGATCGAGGCCGTCGACGACAACATTGACGACAGAATTGACGACAGCGTCGACGACAGCGTCGACGACAGTGCAGACGACAACATCGACGACAACATCGACACTGACAGGTCGGAACAACTCGTCCAGCCCGAACCGGACAATACGGAGGATCCACCGAGAAATACATGCTCAGTGTCCATTTCAGCCACAGGTTCGGGCTCGGGGTCGGGTACCGGTCCAACAGCCCGACCAGGGGCGTCTGCTGGCGCTACGACAAGCACCGGCACCGGCAATGTGGCCCCGCTCGGCCAGCTATGGAAGTCTCGGGGCGCTCCCACGTTCTTTGGCAGCTCCTACTTTGGGCCGCAAGCGGCCGCTGCGCTGCTCGATACATCGGCGCCCTACGTGCAGCCGGGGGCCAATATGTCTCTGAGAAGCTCGATTGCACGGCCCTTCCGGGACGAGGGCGGCCCCTTCTCCCAGCTGTGGGACTTGCTGGGCATGCTGCCACGACAGAGAGCGACGGTGGATCGGCTGGTGGAGGCGTTTCTGGCCAACGTGAGTGTCACTGTCGATGCCGTCCACCCGGCGTCCTTCCGCCGCGAGTACGAGCGGTTCTATTCGAGGAGGGCCGGCTTCGACGACGTTACGACCGTGGACATTCGATGGCTGGCTCTTCTGTTTATCGTCCTCGCCATTGGAACGTACCTCGACTGCCCTGGCGGTGCCCCGCCCGAGGTCCAGCGCGAGTACGAAGATGCGTCGATGAGTTTCTTCTGGGCCTCTCGGCGAGCCATTGTGATTGCACCGTCGTTTTACGGCGAGAGCACGGATCTTGTCCGAGCAGGCATTCTCGTGACACGATACTGTCTCTTCTCGCAACGCATCACGGAAGGATGGCTCACAGTGGGATTCGCGGCGCGTCTTGCCATTGCCCAGGGCGTGCACATTGACGGTACGCATTGGAAGCTGCCACGACGGGTGACGGAAGCACGGCGCCGTCTTTGGTGCCACCTGTACCTGCTCGACAGAATGATCTCTCTCGCACTAGGACGACCATACGGTATCCTGGACAGCCTGAGTCTGACCCAGGAGCCGGAGAATGTCTTTCTGGACGATCTCGGCCATGAAGAGGCAAGCGCCGCACGAGCCGAGCCATTGGCCACGCGGCCAACACCCAGTGTCCTGGCCATCTTTTCGTGTCGACTGGCGCGTATCATTGGCCGGATCCAAGAGCAGACCTTTGGGCTGCGAGCGGCATCGTACCGTGAGGTGATGAAGCTGGACGCACAATTGCTTGCATGGAAGCAGTCGTTGCCGGCCTACTTTGCCCTCGAAGACACCGACCTTTCTCTCGACGAGAGCCGGCCCTTTCTTCGATGGCACCGCCTGTACCTGCACACGGCCTTTCATTTCTCCCGCATCACGCTGCACCGGCCCTACGCCTGGCGAGTGTCTGTCACAGACCAGCACCGCTACAGTCGGGAAGTGTGCTATGCATCGGCGTGTGCAGACCTCAAGACGCGACTGGAACACGATGTGGCCGGAGAGGGCAAGGGCGGGCCGGCGGACCACTACGTCTGGTGTCTGGGCGCACCGCAGCTCTTCAACAGCGCCATTGTCCTGGGCCTGCTTGCCATCCAAGAGCATCCACGGCCCTACCCCGGCGGACAGCAGCGTCTCGCCGATGTGCATCCCGTTGTCAACGATCTGCAGGCATTCTGCGACAAGGAACGCAACGAGATCTGGGTCAACGACTTTCGGCTGGCCGAGGTGAAGGTGGCCGAGTTGTGCATCGAGAGGCTGCGACGGCGGGCCGGGCTCGCAGCAGAGCCCGAAGAGCCGC
This sequence comes from Sporothrix mexicana, assembly GCA_021396375.1. Lineage (NCBI taxonomy): Eukaryota > Fungi > Ascomycota > Sordariomycetes > Ophiostomatales > Ophiostomataceae > Sporothrix > Sporothrix mexicana. The sequence goes on along the minus strand of WNYC01000079.1, from coordinate 84,018 downwards.
CGCGGCCGCCGCCAGAAGAATATGCGCCGCCACCGACGGCAACTTCAACTGCGGCTGCAGCTGCGACCACAGCTACAACCGCAACCGCAACCGCGACTTCCCAGGCAGCAGCACCACCGCCTCCACAACAGATGCCACTCCAACCGGGGATGAACACCGGTCTCAACGGCGTTCCCCTTCCCACCGGCGGGATGCCCGCCAGTGCATGGCAGCCGTTGCTGCAAGAGGTGTCGCTATCGCCGTGGGACCCGAATGCGGCGTGGCTGGGCACGGATGTGCGGTTGCGAGCCAGTGGGGAGCCGCCGTTTTCAGAGGCATTTTCGTTCCCGGGGCCGACCGATCTCGTCACATGGCAGGACATGATTGATGCGATTGACAGCCAGCAGTACGATGGGCCGGTGCCGTTGGGTTTGGCTGAATAAAACAGCGAACCAGAGCACACAACTTTACCTGTGCGGATCTTACATAGGATCACTTATAATAGTAGTCGAATACTGTACATACGCCAGCTTCGCTTAGCCGTCGACGCCAGGCTGCGGGCTACGGTTACAAGTGGAAATAGCACGATGATGATTCTAGCTGGACATTGTCGGTGTGTGATGAAAAGAAAAAAAAAAAAAGAAAAAAAAAAGAGAAAAAGAATTGAAGACGATAGTCGAGCCAAATGAGGTGCACAATGGGCTGGAACACCCCCCTCACTCACATCTGCCACCGCCGACAATATATTGACGTCTTCGGCCCTGCTTCTCTCCGCAACGAGGTGTCTTTGACCTTTGGCCTGGAAGATAGAGTCTGTATGCATACAAAAAGGTGCTTATAGTATGTTTTGTAATTATGTATTTATTGCATTTTTTGTACTTATTGAATCGACGTCTTATCGTTACCATTCAGCGTGTCCACCTCACTGGCACTCTGGAACGGGCGTCTTGAGCAGTCCGTCGGCCAGCGCACTCTCGACGTTCTCCAGCATCAGGACCTCCATGGCCCGGCGCGTCTCCACGGTGGCTGTTCCAATGTGTGGCAGCAGGACGGTGTGCTCGCTCTGCAGCAGGCCCGGGTGCACATGAGGCTCGTCCTCGAAAACGTCCAGACCAGCACTCCAGACCTGGCCGCGCTCCAAGGCATCCACGAGCGCGGCTTCGTCGACAACGGGCCCTCGCGCTGTGTTGATAAACACGACGCCCGGCTTCATCTGCGCAAACTCGGCCGCACCGATCAGATGGCGCGTCGCAACCGACAGCGGCACGTGCACCGACACTACATCGCTGGTGGCCAGGAGTGCGGCCAGTGTCGGCACATAGACAAGGCCGGTGCCTGCTGCCCTGAGAAGAGTGTCCGGTGCCGGCGTCCGGTTGTGGTACTGGACCTTCATGTCAAAGGCAGTCGCGCGCTTGGCCACGGCCGCGCCGATGCCGCCGAGCCCGACGATGCCCAGTGTCAAGCCGGCCGGGTCGCGGCCGAGCGGGAGACGGAAGCCTACGCCCGGCTGGGACCATGTGCCGTTGAGAACCGCTGCCTGGGGGATGCGTGCGCGTCGGAGGGCGGCCAGCAGCAGAAGCAGCGCCGTGTCGGCCGTGGCGGCATTGACCACGTTGGGCGTGTTGGACACCTGGATGCCGCGCTTCCGGCACGCAGCCACGTCCACCTGGTCGTAACCGGCGCCGTTGTGGCTGATAAACCGGACCGACGGCGGCAGCTGGGCCACGAGCTCCGCATCGAAGCGGCCGGTGTGGGCCGTCGAGTCGACCGAGCGACCAATCGCGACGACATTGCTGTAGCGGCCCGACGCGCACGTCTGGAGAAACTCGTCGCGTGTGCCGGATGTGACGACGTGGACGGAGTACTGTTGTTGGAGCCGGGCGAGGACATCGGCAGCGTGGTGGATGGTGCCGAGGATAAGGGCCTGGGGGCCAGCGTGGTCGGTCGAACCCATGGCCAAGTTGATTTATACGAATCTAGTCTGCTTGGTCGCGATAGACTTTTTTGTTTTGATTCTTATGTTTCGATTATATCGAAATATCGGCGAATTGCGAGCTGGGTGGCGTGTGCAGCATTTAAAGGTAGACGAAAGACCGCAGTCGAGGTGCCCCTCCGTCGATCGGAGAATGTGGGAAACGCGTTTACAGCTATATTCGGGCTTTGATTATGTTTTCCAGGCATTGATTTTGTGATTTGCATCCAGTTTCTAATACGGGAAAGGCAGAGGACAATTCTTTGATTTTTGATTTGACCATGTTGGAACGAACCCAAATTGTAAGCTATTTATGTATTTACTCGCACAAATCGCACAAATCGCACAAATCTATCCATCTATACTCCGTCCACCCCATCACAGGCTACTCCTGCTTTTGCGCCGGCACGAGCTTCACAAACTGCAGACATCCCGCCGGCGAGGCCTGGTACGGCCCGTGCTTCATGCCCGGCAGCCGGTATGCATAGCTGCCCGGGCCCCAGCCCTCGCCGAGCGTCACGTCCGTCAGCCCGCCCTCGATAAAGTTGACCTCCTCAATGTATGTGTGGGTGATGACGGCGACGGGGTCGACGGACCTCGTGTTGGGCTCGTACCACTGCAGGACAGCCTTGTGGTCGGACGCGGGGTCGCCGTTGAGCAGCAGCTCCCAGATGCCCGGGCCGATCGAGTACCACTGGTCGGGCTTGCCGTCGCCCGTCGTGCTGGCGGCCACAGCTGCTTCCAGAGAGACGGGCGGGGCGCCGACGGGCGGATGCGCGGGGCGCGTGCAAAACTCTTTCTGGACAAAAGCCATTGATGGTGGACAGCAGGAGATTGCTAGAGGAAGAGAGGAGAGGGAGGAGAGGGAGGGCAGAGTGGAGAGAGAGAAGAGAGAGAAGAGAAGAGAAAAAGTGGCTTGAGGCGAGAAGATGCGAGAGCCGTGTGATGTTGATGTTGACGATTCGGCGAGGGATACTAATCCAAGAGCTCTTCATACGGACAAGACTGCTATCACTGTGACGTCTGGCCTTGTTCCGTGCATCGTTATATAAATCTAGGAATAAATCTGTATCGCTTCCAGTCGATCCATCGGACAATTCGACCTCCAGACGAACACTAGCGCTTCCCCGCTTTGTGCCTCGTGTTTGCATTGTCCGATCAGACGGAAGCTAGATGGTCCCAATCAGTATCTGTGGAGCCCTTGGCACCCCGGTGAGATAGATTGGGGCAATTGTAAATCGTAATTCGTAGGTGTGCTGTTTGTGCTTTGGGATCGTTATCGTCCGTCAAGACAGGGAAGGCTTATCCACAAACGTTTGAACGACAGACCACCGCCACTAGCGCAGCGACAAGAAAGGTGCGGAGAGAGAACGAGACACGAGAGACGGGCAACACTCTTCAACAGGGCGGCCAGGGCAGCCACCTCGCCGAGTCTCTGGATATAAAGATCAAGATGCGGCTTGGGGAGGGACTTTTTTGATTTTGAATTTGAATTTGAACGAGATCGACAGGCAGACTCGGATTGTTCTCAAACGCGCCTCTCGTTCTCTCGTCTGTCACACATAATTTTGACGATCCTCATCTTGCTTCTCACCTTGCTTCTCACCTTGTTTCTCACCTTGCTTTGATTTCCTTGTCCTTTCTTTCACCCACCCATTGGCCAATTATCATGGACGACAAAAAGGACAACATCATGGCGTCTCCACAAAACGCCGACGACCTGGAAAAGGTTGACAGCCAGGCCCACGCGCAGGTCGCCGAGTTGCACGGCCACCTCAACCGCGGCCTCAAGGAGCGCCACGTGCAGTTTATAGCCATTGGCGGCACCATTGGCGTCGGCCTCTTTGTGGGCATCGGGAGCGCGCTCGCCACGGGCGGCCCGCTGTCGCTGTTCCTGGGCTACCTGTTCACGTCGGTGGCCATCTGGGCCATGATGCAGGGCGTCGGCGAGATGGCGGCGCTGCTGCCGCTGCCCGGCATGATTGCGCAGAGCTGCAGCCGCTTTGTGGACCCGGCGCTGGGCTTCTCGGTGGGCTGGAACCAGTGGTACAACTGCGCCATTGCGATTGCCGCCGAGACAGCCGGCGCGGTGCTGCTCGTGCAGTTCTGGACGGACATCAACCCGGCCGCGTGGATCTCGATCGTGCTGGTGGTCGTCTTTGCGCTCAACTTTTGCGCCGTCGCCATCTACGGTGAGGCCGAGTTCTTCTTTGCGTCGCTCAAGATCGTCACGATCATCGGCCTGCTGATTCTCGGGCTGGTCCTCGATCTGGGCGGCGGGCCCAGCCACGACCGCATTGGCTTCCGCTACTGGAAGCACCCGGGCGCCATGAACGAGTACATTGCGTCGGGCAGCACCGGCCGCTTCCTGGGCCTCTTCAGCACGCTCATCAGCGCCGCCTATGCGTTTGGCGGCGCCGAGCAGGTGGCCGTGGCGGCCGGCGAGACGCACAACCCGACGCGGGCCATCCCCACGGCGATCCGCCGCGTGCTCTGGCGCCTGGTCATTTTCTACGTGCTCGGCGCGTTTTTCGTCGGCCTGCTCGTCCCCTCAACCGATCCCGACCTGGTCAACGGCAGCGGCGTCAAGGCGTCGCCGTGGGTAATTGCGATCCAGTCGGCCGGCATCCCCGTGCTGCCGAGCCTGATCAACGCCGTGCTCATCACGTCGGCGGCCTCGTCGGCCAACGCCAACCTCTACACCGGCTCGCGCTACCTGTTTGCCATGGCCCAGCAGCGGCAGGCGCCGCAGTTTCTGCTGCGCTGCAACCGCCAGGGCGTGCCGTACTACTGCGTCGGCATCACGGCCGCGTTTGGGCTGCTGGCCTACATGACCGTGTCGTCGGCGTCGTCCAACGTCTTCCACTGGCTGTCGGGCCTCGTCGCGACGTCGTACCTGCTGACGTGGACCTGCCTCTGCTACGCCTACACGCGCTTCCGGCGCGGCCTGCTGGCCCAGGGCATCGAGCGCACGTCGCTGCCCTTCAAGGGTCCCTTGCAGCCGTACACGGCCTGGTTCGGCCTCGGCTTCTTTGTCGTCGTCCTGCTGTTCAACGGCTTCGCCGTCTTTACGCACGGCAACTGGAACGCCCAGAACTTTGTGTCCGCCTACGTCGGCATCCCCATCTTTACCGCCTTTTTCCTCTTCTGGAAGCTGGCCAAGAAGACCAAGATGGTCGCCATTGCCGACATGGACCTGTACACGGGCCGCGTGGCCGGCGACGAGCGCGACGACCCGGCGCACGCGGCCAAGTACAAGACCAAGATCCAGAAGATCCTCTCCAAGATCCTGTAATCTTGTTCGTGAACGGGGCACGGAGATTGATGGAATGAATACGAGCGTCTCGGGAGTTCGGAACGGGGACGGAGGATAAGGATATTACTTTTATTTGATGTTTGATAGTATCATATCAGAGTAGGAATGCAGCTTGCACAACGAATCCACCCGTCCCCCGGGCACTGTGTCTCCGTACTTTCTCCATACTTTGCCATGCGTCCGCGTGCGGGGTGCAGCCGGGCCTGTCGTGATACGAGTCGTGTGACGAGTCGTACGAGTTGGCTTCGGATATATGTGCCTTGTGGTTTTTGTTGCGTAAGACGACTGCTTGATCCCGAAAGCAGCCGGAAAACAAAGTGATCCACAAAGTCATCTACAAGGTTATCTACAAGGTTGTCTACAAGGTTGTCTACAAAGTTATCTACAAGTTATCCGGAAATTGAAGCAGCGGGCTATCCGATCACGATTCGGAGATCACTAGATGCGCTCGGCCTGTTTCTTTGTCCGGCACGTCATCGGACATCAACATGTCCTCAATATCCGACTTGGTTGTGAACTCCGACGCAAATTCAAACAAACCAAACACTAAACAAGACAAGTAAGGCAAAGACCAAAAGCTTGTATTGTGACGTAATATCGGACATCTTGAAACTCTCACGACCGCTCTCGGATCTCGCTGTTCTGCTGAAACAGGGCGTCTCTTATAAGTGATCACCGTGCACTATCGCACCTTTGCGTATTCTCATGAGAGAGACGTACAACCAACATCAACCATGGCTACCGACGACGTTCAGTTCCCGACCTACCCGGATCTCAAGGGGAAGGTGGTCTTCCGTAGGTACATCCTGGCCGGACCAGTTGGCCGGATCAGCTCGGTCATGCATTCTACATACACCATACTACATACTGACAGCAGCAGTGACGGGCATCGGCCAGACCGGTGACCAGAGCATGTGGGGCAACGGCGCGGCCACGGCGCGGATCTTGGCCCGCAACGGCGCACGCATCTTTGGCTGCGACCTCAGCCTCGCGGCCGCGCAGCACACCGAGTCGCGCATCCGTGCCGAGGGCGGCGAGATCACCGTCATCAGCGCCAACGTGACCCAGGACGCGTCCGTCAAGGCGGCGGTCGACGCCTGCATCGCCACGTACGGACGCATCGACATTCTGGTCAACAACGTCGGCCGCTCCGAGCCCGGCGGCCCTGCCGAGATGGCCGAGGCCGTCTGGGACGCGCAGGTCGACGTCAACCTCAAGTCGGTGTACCTGTGCTGCCACCACGTGCTGCCGCTGCTCGAGCAGCAGGGCGGCGGCGTCGTCGTCAACGTGGCGTCCATTGCCGGCCTGCGCTACATTGGCAAGCCCCAGGTCGCCTACGCGGCCACCAAGGCGGCGGTCATCCAGTTCACCAGGGCGACGGCCGTGCTGTACGCCGCCCGGGGCGTCCGCCTCAACGTCGTCGTGCCCGGCCTGATGGACACGCCGCTGGTCGGCCTCCTGGCGGACAAGTATGCCGGCGGCGACCTGGCCGGCTTCAAGGCCAAGCGCAACGCGGCCGTCCCCATGGGCCACATGGGCGACTCGTGGGACGTGGCCATGGCGGCCGCCTTTCTGGCCTCGCAGCAGGCCCGCTACATTACGGGACAGCCCATTGTCGTCGACGGCGGCATCACGTCATCGACTGGTTAGATTCGATAGCTGGTAGGAAGATGGCTGGTAGCAAGCAATACTGAAGAGTTTATATATCAACATTATCAACAGAATGATTGTCTGGATGTCGCGCATAAAGTAAAATGCTACGAAAACTGCTGAATTTGGATGTTGTAGACACGACAAGGAAAAGAGAAAAAAAAAGAAAGCAAGAAGAAAAAAAAAGAAAAAGAGAAAAAAAGAAAAAAAAGAAAAATAAGACTTGGACAAGTTGGCAAAGTAAACACAGTAATTAAAATCCAGCGGCTATTGTCATTGAAAAATGCAAAGCAAATGATAATACAAAAAATGATAATACAAAGACACATTTATAAAGGAGCCAATATGACGGCGACGGTGATATTATTTGCAACGACGTCCGGGCATCAATCCCCCAAAACTACACCACTACTGGCCAGACCACTGTCGAGCGACCTTTGCCCTCTATGCCTTTCCCGCCGACTTGAAAACATGCATCATGCGCTCAATCTCCTGCGAGTAGACCTCGACACCCTCGCTCTGGAGCGCCGTCAGTTCCTTGGTGGCGCAGTTGTCCTCGACGAACTTGTGGTAGCTCAGGCGCACGTTGCGGTTCTGGTTGATCTTGACCATGCCGTGCGCCATGGACGTCTGCACCAGCTCGTCCGAGAGCGGATGCGTGCCGTGCAGCACGAGCGGCACGTCGGTGCCCACCGCCTCGTGGATCTGCCGCAGCCGGTCGACCTGCCACGACGCCTCGGCGCCGCCGGGCCCGTACGGACCGTGCACGTTGCCAAAGCTGGGCGCCAGGAAGTGGGTGCCGGTCTCGCGGACAAAGCGGGCGGCGTCCTGCGGCTTGGTCAGGACCTGCTCCAGCTCGAGGAACGGAATGCCGTCCTCGCCGCCCTCCATGCGGCCCAGCTCCGCTTCAATGGTCACGTTCTGCGCGGCCGCGCGGTCGACAATGCCCTTGACGTAGCGGATGTTCTCGGCCTCGTCAAAGAGGGAGCCGTCGACCATGATGGAGTCAAAGGCGCACTTGTCCAGGGCCAGGGCGGCGTCGCTGGGCTGCAGGCAGTGGTCGAGATGGACGGCGATGGGCACGGACGCGGCGTGGGCCACGTCGGCCACGTAGCGGACAAAGGCCGGGCCCTGGAAGTGCATCGACCACGGGAAGAGCTGGATGATGGCGGGCGACCGGCAGCGCTCGGCGGCGCGGATCACTGCGAGCACGCCTTCCACGTTGTATCTAAATGTCGGTAGAAGTAAAAATGTCAGTACGAGTCGTAAATATCTTGGTAAATATCTTCGTATCATCGGGAGGCGGCATGACTTACACACAGAACCCGCCAACGGCATAGCCGCCTTTGCGTGCTGCCTGCAGAATCTGCCATGTTCGATTCCCCTCGGGATAGGCCATGATGAGCTTGTGGGTGAGGGCAACACTTATTGTTGGTGAGTTGGTGAGTTTGAGTCTTGTTTGTTGAGATCTGCAAGTGCAACAAACCACATAGCTATGGTCCTGCCAAGTCATGAAACACTCGAGCACTCTGTTTTAATTAAACAAATAAACAAAACAATGACGACTACACAAGTAACACGAAAAGCATATGCGAACTGCGAAACCGGATGGAAAATGGAAAATGGAAAATGGAAATAGGAGCGGACAATACGTCTTGTTGGCCAGTTTCGGACAAGTCGCAACCGAATATTGCGGGAAAACTCCGGAGGGGAATACTGTTATTCCAACGTTGCAGGGTGTATTTCTTCTTACTTCAGCGAGGAGACAGTGACACACGTTGAGAATTTGTGATTTGTATGGGCACGCATGTAATCGGTAGAGGCACTCTTCCAAGTCGAATTCGAGGAATAATTTGTTGCAAACTGTAGTTCTATTCCTACTGGATTACTCTATTTGTATGCCCATGTCTCTACCTACTGCTTGGCAATCTCCTCACCGGCCACGGCCGCAAAGAATGCGTCGCTCAAGATGCCGCCACACCACGTCATCTTCTCGTAGCCATCGACCCTAAAGGGCGTGCGGGTCATGGCCGGTGTCTGGATCTGCTCGTAGTACGCGCCCATGCCGCCCGCGGTCCAGATGCCCGCCGCGCGCTCAATCTCCATGTTGACGCCCTGGATCATGTACATGGGCTGCACCTGCCACACGACGCCCAGCTCGGCCAGGAACCGGGACGCATTCTTGCGGCGCTCGTCCGTCCAGCCGGCACTCGCGGGGAACGGCCACTCGGCGCCCCAGGCAAACGCAAACATGCGCTCGGGGCCCAACGCCGCCGTCACCGCTTCGTGGTACGCCTTGAGGTCGTGGTAGTTGGGCAGGTCCATGCGCGCCCAGGACAGGTCCGACAGCGGGGCCACGACCAGCGCGCGCTCGACAATCGTCTGCACGGTCTGGCGGAAGAGGTACTGGCCCTGCGCCGAGCGCGGCAGCTCCCAGTCAAACGCAACGTCCAGGCCCAGGACATCCTTGGCGGCGGCACGGCGTTCCTGGAGCGACGTGCCATAGCCCGTGCGCTCTGTGTAGTCTGCCATCTTGTCGTTGTCGATATCGCTGAGACTGGCCGCCTTGGCAGCGTTTGCCACGGCCTCATCAAAGGTGGCCAGGCCGGCGTCCTGCATCCATGCCGCGCGCGCCTCGGCCACCGACCGGCCGCCCGCGACGGCCTCGTCCAGCGCCCGGCGCAGCGTGTAGTGCCGCGCGAGGAAGTCGGGGTTGGTGGCGCCCACGACATAGGCGTGGTCGCGCGCGTCGGCGACGGACGTGATGAACTCGGCATGGTCCGTGTCGCAGCGCGCAAAGATGAGCGTCTCGGCGCCCAGCACGTCCAGCTGCAGCCGGATCGCCTTGACGCGGTCCGCGTACTCGGCGGTCGGCACCACCGTCCGGCCCTGGCCCGTCGTGAACTTTTTGAGCCCCAGCGCCAGGTCGTCAATGTGGATCGCCGCCGCGCCCAGCTCCGCCAGCGCCTTGGCCGCCTTCATGCCCACCGTCAGCGACCCAAAGCCCATGTCGCCGTCCGCAACAATGGGCATCAGGTAGTCCCAGTGCTCGGCCGTCGCGCGCTCCTCGCGCGGCAGGGCCATGCGGAGCTGCCGCTGGCGCTGGTCGTGCCACACCTGGCCCCGGAACAGCTTGTCGACGACCTTGGGCACCGTGTCCCACGGGTAGTCGGCGTGGTCCATGCCGGGGTAGCTGTTCTCGCTGAACCCCGACAGCCCGCCCGACACATACACGGTGCGCATGTACTTGGCCATTTGGCTGACGGCGATCGGGTCCGTGGCCCCAAATGTCATCTCCGACGTCTTGTTCTTGTGGTGCTCCTTGAGCATCGCCCAGAGCTTGAGCGCGGCCGGAGACGACACGCACGGGAGCGTCTGCGAGCCGCGGAGCGCTGCAACCGTGCGCGCTGTCCACGGCCGCTTGACATGCTGCTGGCGCGGTGTCTGCCACCAGGCTTCAATGTCGCGAACAGTCGCGTCAAAGGAAGCCTGCTCGGCCTCGAGTGTCTCGGTCGATGCGATCGTCATGGTAGCGTTTGAGGTGGTGGTGGTGGTGGTGGTGGTTCGTGTGACTCTGTATGTTTCTTTGGTGAAGTTTGCAGGGAATACAGACACAGAAGCACATATCGATACGAGCCTACTAACTTATTAACGACAATATCATATTCATTCAGCAACATCTCTATACTCTGTCCTTCCTCCTGGATCGGACGGAGAATGGAGACCGCCCGCCGCAATGTCCATTGCATTTGTCCACAGCTTTTCCACAGCTTGTCCAGGCTGTCATTTTCCACGAATTGTGTCCACCAGCGAAGTATACAATATGTGCTACAATGAACTGATGCCCGGGTCGTATTTAGAATATGTGTGTGAGACGGGTCAAGGTGTTCCAGAAGTACGACAGTAATACTCCGTATGATTCGGAGAATGACGTTAAGAGAGTACCCACTAATCCGGCCGGCACTTGTCGACAAATGTTACCATTATCTCCCGATAAGAGCAGAACCCCTGTAAAGTATTGTTATTGTCCGATGGCCAATTGCCAATGGCAATCGGAGAATGTTGATGCGCTGTCTGTTAGTGCGGCTTGTTCCTGCTTGACTAGGACTAGTCTAGTCTGATGATCATGGAGTCTTCGGAGAACGACCTCGGACGTTGCTTGCGATGACATATTTTTTCCGGACTGCCCTCCTGCTCTCCATGACATGCCATTCTTGGAGTTCTTTCTGCTTTGGTGTTCGTATTTCGCATTGGTGCCAAGTGGGCTATGGCCGAGCACGGAGCAGAATGCAGGTCTGTCTGGTATATTTGATGCCAGATAGGATGTGTTTGGTTTGTAAGTTGTATATCTCAACAAACGGCAGTCCAACAAGACAGCTGTCTGCTGCACGAACAGCATCTTGCCATCACCATGTCTCTTGCTTCTCTTTCCGATCCCACGGTGTAAGTCGCAGTACCAAGTCCGAATCCACGACAGTTCATTACAGTTCATATTGCTAACGGCCCAGGGATGACCCCGTCGTCACTCGTGAGAGACTCCACAACGCCGCTCGCAAGAACGGCTTCGAGATTGCATCGCAGCACGAATCCGCCTACCTTCTTGGACTGCGCTCGTCGTATGCCATTGCAACACAAATCGATGCCCTTCCGGACTACATTGATCCCCGACTGAGCATCGTACCCACGAAAAATGGCGACGAGGCGACTGCTTCCGCCCGCAAGTACAGCACCCCCGACCCTGCCGAAAATGCCCTCAATGCATGGTGTCACCAGTGCGATGTGACGGCCGTCGCACCAGAAACGTCGCTCCTGGCAGGACGAGCCGTGGTCGTCAAGGACACGCTTGCGGTCGGGCAGCTCCCACAGACATTGGGCACGTTGCCAGAGTTCATCTCGCCCGCCAAGGAGTATCCCATATCGCCCATCGACGCCACAGTGGTGCGCCGTCTCCTCCTGGCCGGCGCCAACCTGAAGGGCACCACCACGTGCGAGCACTTTTCCCTCTCGCCCATGTCCTACTCGTCCATCTGGGGGCCGGTGCACAATCCGTGGCAGAGAGGGTACAACAGCGGCGGCAGCAGCAGCGGTTCGGCGGCGATCGTCGGTGCTGCCGTGGTCGCGGCTGCCAAAGCGGAAGGAGCGGAAAAGGTGGAAAGTGCGGATGCGGAAAGTGCGACGGCCCGACACGGCCCGAAACCCACAATTCCCAGCGGCATCCTCCTTGCGATTGGCGGCGACCAAGCCGGCTCGATCCGCGTGCCTGCTTCCTATTGCGGCATCTACGGCCTGAAACCAACGTTTGGTCTCGTGCCGTACACTGGCATTGCCGGCTTGCTGCCCATGATCGACTACGTGGGCCCGCTTGCGACCAGCCTGGATGACATTGCCCTTTGTCTGACGGTTTTGGCTGGTTTTGATGGCCTGGACCCGCGCATGGGACCCGAGAGTCCTCTGCGGGAGAACGTCACAGCATACCACGAGGAGCTGGCCAAGTTTACAGAATCTGCAAATGCTGCAAATACTGCCAAACCGCTCAAAATTGGCCTCATCACCGAGTCATTTGCCATTCCTGGTACAAACGCAGACAACGCAGCATGTGTTCGTGATGCCGCCCGCAAGCACTTTTCAGCCATGGGCGCGACAGTCGAGGACGTCTCGGTGCCGCTCCACAGTCTCGGCGCGGCCATCTGGACAGCCGCCGTCCGCAACCAGATGGCTACCCATGCCTTTGGTGGCCGCGCCCCCGACGTCCTCGGACACGACCTGCCGCACATTGCCCCCGCCTCCTCGGCCCACAAGAGCCAAAAGTTCTACGACGTCGTCACAAAGCACAACCCGTCTGTCCTTCTGGCCACCATGGTCGAGACCTTGCTCGCCGAGGAGCTCCCGTACGCCGCCCAGAACAAGGCTCGGCGGCATGTGCTGCAGCTGCGGGCGGCTTACGACGCCGCCCTGGAAACGTACGACGTTCTGGTGACGCCAACAGCACCGGCCGTTGCTCCACCGCTCCCCAGCTTGGAAGACACGGACATCAACGGCCAGTCGTCCGTGGAAAGACTCTTGCGCCTAGCCGCAGGATCCATCAACAACACTGCGCCGTTCAATGCATCGGGCCATCCAGCGATCAGCGTGCCCTGTGGATGGTCGCCCGCGCTGAATGGCGACTGCATGTTGCCTGTGGGAATGCAAATTGTTGGGAAACGCTTCCACGATCTGGGTGTGTTGAAGGCGGCACGGGTGTTTGAACTGGGCGGCGGTGTGCTGGGACCGAGGCCGTTACCGCCGGCTTGACGGTCAGCACAGAGGGTGATTTGGTTGGCACGCAAGCTCTTGTAATGGGCGCAGCAAACGTACAATAGGTTCGCAATCACTATTGACCATTGGCCTTCAAGCAGCAGTAGATGCCGACCAGATCAAGCCAACTTTTTTGGCGAGCGCCAAGGGTATCCAGGCGGCGTCGGCGGCCAAGCCGCTGCCGACAATGGAGGGCGACTTTTTGGGTCTCATGCCATATGCGGCCATCGACAAGGTGAACGTTCTCAGAAAGTTGTGTGAAGCAGCGAATATGGGGCTGAATGAGAACAACGAAAAATGAGCTGAAATCACTGTCCGAAAGTCTTCCACGCATCTTGCAGAACGGTGAACAGTTAGATTGTGTGTCTTTACATAACGAGTTGGCATCAGTGGGTTCCCAAACAATTACCATCGAATATTGTCAAGGGTGTAAAAAAACTTTTAAGAAACAAGAACGCTTGAAAACGTATTCGTGAATCGGCATTGTCAAACTACCCTAGCACTGAATAAGAACTATTAGAGTATCAACGAGTTTTACCTTTATAGTTACACTTTTTTTTAATCAATATTAGGTTTAATGGACTAATAACATGTGTATATATACGCGTATTCGGCTGCCCTGCCCATGTGGCATGCGGTCTGCATTGCCTCATTGCCTCATTGCTTGCGCCCGAAAGACACAAAGACTGAAGACTCTTGTCCAACCAATATTGCACTTTTGAGCGGTCAAGACTGATTGTGCGGCCCAACGAGCGGCCAAGTGCGCTCTTGTACAGGAATGACTAGCCTGCTTTGGGGCGGTGTTTTGTTAGGCGCTGTGGACGGTCGAGGCTTGTCAGATTTTCAGTGTTTGGTTTCCACGCGTGTTTTCATTCGTCGATTGTAAAAGTGCACTATGAGCCTCAGGTGTACGGCAAAGGTTTATTTAAAAATTCAAAATGCCCTGCCCTTCATTGGGGTTTTCATGTCTTAATTTTCGTCCTCTTCAAAAGCATCAACTTTCACCTGTAGTGAACGATACGACATCGCTCTTCTCCCTCGCCATCCCTCAACTATATTTATACTTGATTTCCAATTTCAACTCAACACAATCGTTCCTGTTACTATGGACCCCACCGTCTTGGCATATGTTTACCCCAGGAGCCCGGAATGCGCAGCCGCATTCAAGACGGCGCACAACAAGCCACGGTACGATGCCGACAATGGCCGCATCGTGATCCGACTCCGGTCCAGTGGCAACGCCAACGGCACGGACAACGACGAGCCGATCCAGCACAGCTTGACGGGTTGGTCGTTTGGCCGGATACCAATCACCGCAGACGTTGTCGTCGGCGAGCGTGTGGGTGCCCCGGTTGGCCACTTTGCGATTGCCGTGACTACAGACTACCGCGTCCAGCTTCAGCGGTCCACGGACACAAAAGTGGGCGTTCGACTCAAGGGCGACGCCGGTACCAACACCGAAACCAACGAATATGACAACACGTTCTACCCAGGCGTAAAAGAACCTATCCTCATCGCCCTGGCACCACACGAGAAGCAGCACTGGTCAAGCGTGGAGATTGTGGCGGCCGGCAATGTTGAAGTTGTCTGGTGCGAGATTGTGTTTCCGAACCACAACACGCTGCATGAATGGGAGCATGTAGAAGCCTATGCCGACAGGCTCAAACAGTGGCTCGACCGGCTGGCCATCCCGTCCACTGTGCCGGCAGCAGACACACGAAACTTGGCCCTGTCTGGAAATAACAGTCTTCGGTACAGAAAACTGCTGCTCACGGGGTCGATGCACAAAACGGAGCTGTGGATCGACCTGAAGACGGGCGCCTCTGGTATCTACAAGTTTGCATCTGGCATTAAGGGCGTGCACGGCTCAAAGAACTGGAAGCAGGTCTTGCTTCGGAGACAGCGAGGCCGCCTCACACACGAAATCCGCATGAGCAAGAAGCACAAGCATGTCCATATGATACCGCTTCTCTTCTCCCGCCTCGACCCCGATCCGTGCTTCGTCGCGCCGTACTATGACGCCGGAAGTGTCGACAATAAAACGCTGATGCTCGGCCAGGCCCAGACGGCCTGCTGGCAGCTGCTCGACGCCCTCGCCTTTCTCCACAGCCGCAACATCGTCCACCGCAACCTTCACCCCGGCAATGTTTTTATCGAGTCGCTCAAACCATTCAAAATTGTCGTCACCGGCTGGGCGACCGCCGCCTATGTCTCGCCGACCATGCCGCCCCTCAACAGCGATGACCGCCGGCTCGCGTACATGGCCCCGGAGATGCCATTGGTTGACGAGGGACGACCGCAAAAGCAGAAAGCAAAAGCTGAAAAAGATGCCCAACTGCAACCCCCCTACACCACAGCCGTCGACATTTGGTCCGCCGGCATGATGGTGTTTGGCTGGCACAGTCTTTTCAAGGAGTTTCGGCTCGACGCCTACGTCGACGACATCGACTCGATTCGACGGGAACTCGCCAAAAACATACAAAACTTGAACGCACAAATCCCCGACGACAAGGTCCTGGAAATGGTCACGCACATGCTGCAGATCGATCCGGCCCTGAGATGGACGGCGAAAGAGTGTTTGCAGCTCGACAGACCCAAAATTGTGTTTTTCGAGAGTGATGTAATAAAAATGTATATGGCGGTGCTGGGGATGGGCTGGTTCACGAACATGGCCAGGACTATTGCTGTGACCAGCTCCGAAATGATGGTTCGTGTCCCTGAAACGCAACCTCTCTCTGAATCTGTCGCTGGCCCAACGGACCACTGGCCGGACCAAATGACAGTCAGCGACATGACTCCCGGAGCAACGGGGGCGGCCTTCACTGTCAGTGCACTGTCAACGGCGGGCGGCAGGCCGGCGTCAAATCCTGCATGGGGCCAGATCTAAATCCAATACTCCGTCAAATTCGGTAGATATTCGTGAATTGATGAGGGCTCTTTCCTTCCTTGCTTCCGAGACTGTGACCATTTGCGTAGCGTCGGGTACGCCCGCGCACTTACACGGCGGATCCACCCACTGTAGCCCCCGTAACGGCTGAACAAGCAACTCTGGAATGCCCAACAGTAATCCTGCCTGGTGTAAGTTGATTGAAAAGGGAAAGAGGAAAACATAGGAAGGAACGACCGAGACTCCTACCTACAACGCCGTACTGCATTGCATATCTCGATAAATATTAAATATTGGATAAAACAAGCTGACTGGTATAATTATTTTGATTATTATTCTTCCCCAATTTTCGCTTTTCGTTCTTGGACCTTCGAGCCGCGCACATTTTAATACCCGATTCTGCATTTAGCCTGTTGTTCCTTTGCATGCACCCTGTCAGCCTCATCCATAAATGGAATGGAATGCAAAGGCGGCCCCCGGTGCCCGGCACGGAATAAATGAAAAGAGGCGGCAACGACATGAAGCGGGAGAAAAAAAAAAAAGGGAAAAAAAAAAGAAGAGAAAACAGCCTAAGCAGGTTTAAGCGGGTCTGCCTATCTGTTGTTGGACAATCAACAGAAAAACGGATTGTTGGTTTACCGTTCTCCGTCCGTGCAGTCTGTGGGCGCGTCCAATTAAGTAGAGGCGCGAACGAATGTTTGGCATAAATACGCGGAAGTCGTCGAAAACGGATGTGGAAGAGAGGAACGAACACTAAAATGGTAAACAGTCAGACGCAACAAGTTTTGGTCGAAGGTTTTTTTATTTTGATGGTCCACGGTCTTGGCGTCCCGACAGAGCATCACCGTGAAACTCGTCTACGGTCCTGGTAACATGATCTGGAAGCGTTCGTCCGAGAAACAAAAGAAGTGGAAGCGAGGTGTGTAAAGCCGCAGGTGGTCCTTTTCAGTAAATTTTGTAAACTTTTGTACTCTGCCTTGCCTACTAACCTTGCCTACTAAAAGCACATTTACGTGCACGCGCACATCCCCATCGGCCCCTCCCACCATCAGACGTGTCTCCAGTTCCAACAGACTGTCTGCTTAGATAGAGTCGACACCACTACAGCAAAGGCCCTACGAGACTAAGCCAAGCGAGGATTGAGTCTCAGAACTAAAGAACTAAAGACTGGACAATCTGAAACCTTGGCATTGATGCTTGTTTCGATGGAGAGAGCAGTCGAGTTGAATGCAGACAGAGAAGAGAGAACCAGCAGCTGAAAGGACCCATTCCCTACAGATCGACAGACCCTTTGGTTTTTCCAAGGTCTTTTCCTTTTCCCAACAGCCCCAGGGCCCATCTCCCTCCAAAGGAAGACTGTGCCTCTCGATAAACTGATAAACGGGTTGCGTGGTCATTTGTGTTTGTGACTATGTTTACAGTTGGCGGCTGGCGGTCCATGGTCGACACGTTCCCGATGATCGACTGCACGCTCAGACATGAAGTCCACGAAGTCCCTGGATTTTGAAGTTCACATTCAATGATGAGGATTACTAAATTATTTTGAGCTCAACTTTTGTCCTGTTTTTTAGACTTTGGATTCCTCTTTTGTTCTTTCTTGAGTTTTTGCATAATGCCTTCCGGATTCACCACGCGCTCCGGACTCACCGGGGGCTCCGTGAATTTCCCAATCTCGCCTTCTTCGTGCGCTTTTCTCATTTCACATAAATATCTCTAATCGTATACGGTCTGTATGTCCTCAATTTTCTCATTGTCTCATTGTCTCATTTTCTCATTTTTTTTTATATCTTAAGTATTTTTCTTCCCAAACAGAAGGTGGGGCCAAGATCCCGCTTGGCCTTTCCGTCTTGTCTTGCTGTCTTCCACTTTGTTACCCGTCTTTTCCTCCCCTTGTCGCAGACGCAGCAGACGGGAGAGCTTTGCCTAAAGGTGTGGTAAATACTGTGCAGTCCACATTATTCATGTCTCAGGCACTTTTCGCTCTGGCGGTATCCTATTTATTTACCCTTGTTATCGGATCTTGCAAGATGTCGAGATCCGAAGCTCGTAGGTGCCGTTCTTGGCTGAATCCTACGCCTCTTTACATCCCCGATCCTTCTTGTCGTTTCTTGTCCTTCCTGTTCTACGTTTCGTCTTTTCTTCTTCTTCTTGTCTTTTACCTTCACACCATCTATGTCCTTGTCTGTTCTGTTGCAATTCCGCCAGCCATTCTGGAGGCATAATTGAACCAACTTGTTCATGTACGCGAGCTTGGCGGCACGTCGGCAGGACCGACAAGGAGTGTTGGTGTGCAGATTTCCTAAAACGGCATCTCGGACGACATTGGACTTTGTGAGAATATATATGAAAGCATGGAGAATTGAAGAACATGACTTCTCACAGAAGAACAACCTGTGATCCACAACGGTACCAGAGAATCAAACAGTGGAGAGATCGTCGCCGTCGCCGTTTTCCTCTTCCATTCTTCCAGTTTTTCCTCTCGCCGTTCACATTTCCAGTTTTCTCATTTTCTCTGGCCATCCCTTGTCTATCCACTCTGTCTTCACCCGGTTCCTTTCAAAATGAGATATTTCGCCTCAAAAGTGGTAATTATGTTACTGTTCAAATCTCATTTTATTGTTTGCAACAGTCATAATTCTTGTGGGTTGAATATTAAAAGAATATCCCACGAGTCTGGGTGATATTAGTCTTAAATCATTCATGACAACTTCGTGAAAGTCCTAGGAGAAAGTCCCAATAAATCTAACGATATCCAAGAATATCCAAGGCCAATCTCTAGGTTCCAAAATGCATATTGTGGTGATATTGTTTTGAATATCATTGATATCCATGTGCTTTGGGCCCGTCCTGAACCCGTTCTCTTTCCGTCTGCACTCGTATTCTTCTCATTCTTTTCATTATCATGCATCGCCAGATATATTAAGTGGTTCGCTTGGTAGATTGGCCATTCACTATCCATTCTGTTTTCATTCTAGATTCTACTTATTGCCTTGCCATCCATATTATCGCCACGCATTTATGCATTAATCGTGTACGTTAACTCTCTTACTCTGTACTTTGCACTCTCTGTTGTGAATATCCCACATTTATTCTCGGTGCAACTTTGCATCCAGCATTCCGTGATGGCCGGGCCTACTTATATTGGTTTTGTTTTTGTTGGCCGTACAACTCCATGGGCTCTCCTGATCTGGAATCTGGAAGGGTCTCCGGAGGTTTTGGCCCAATGGAGATCATGTTTGTCTGTCTTTCTCTTGTCTTTTCTCTCTTTCCTGTCTCTTGTCTCTTGTCTCTTGTCTTTTGTCTTTTGTATCTCTCATTTGTCTCTTCCATCATCAACCGCATCCCATTGATCACCATAGTAGTCCGTAGGGTGATCTGAAAAGGATCATCACAGTACACAAGCAGAGAATCACAAGACCCCAATATGGACTGTCCCTAAAATCAAATGAAGCGACTAAACAATCAATTGCCTCTATTTCCACATGCTCTCCCAATAAGGGGCCATGAACCATATCCCTGCCACCATATCCATTTACCATTCTTGCCACGTTTCCCCGTCTCGCCTTGCCTGTCTTGCCTTATGTCTATCGTTTCTCTGTTCCTCTTTTCCTCTCGCCTGATTTGCAAAACGGGTGTCTCTGCACGTCTTCCCACAATATCCTGTCTCCCCTTCCCCCTTCCCCCCAAAACGGCCTCACCTTCGGCCCGTCCGCCCGTGTGTCTGTTGCGTGTTGTATGTCCATTGCGTGTCTCCTTTTGTTATCCGTCTCCTCTGTTATCCGTCGTCTGGGTGTATCTATGCCCGTGCCCAGGTGTGTTTAATGTCTAGTCTAGTATCTGATAGCTGTCCTGCTATAGCTCCTGATGAGCAGGTGTTCCAGTACCCGAGTGTCCCTTTTCTTCCGTTTTGTCTGCCCTTTTCTGTTCCATCTTATCGTATATAAACATCTTCTTCTCGTTCTCTGTTTCCTTCTCTCTTTTCCTTCTTCCTCGCCTACTCTTTCTCTTTCTCTTCTCTTCATCCGTCTGGCCTGTCCATCGAAGTGATCACGCGTGATCGTCGTGACATTGCTGTTTTTCATCTTTCCTTTTTCTTTCTCGTCCTCTCTTCAACACTCCTTCACCCACCACACCATGGGTCTCGCCATTGCTGGCCCGCCGGCCGGAGCCGAGGAAGGCCCGCAGTTTGAAAAGGTCAACTGGAAGCGCGAGCCGGGCCTGCGCAAGCTCTACTTTTACGCCATTATCCTCTCGGTCGCGTCGGCCACGACTGGTTATGATGGGTAGGTTCCTTCCTCTTCTTCATGGCGCCTCTGCCTGCTACTCGCTCGCTGACTGGCCAGCATGTTCTTCAACTCTGTGCAAAACTTTGAGACGTGGAAAGACTTCTTTGGCCGCCCCGACGGCTCGATGCTCGGCCTGCTCGGCGCGCTGTACCAGATCGGCAGTCTGTTCTCGATCCCGCTGGTGCCACTCTTCACGGACAACCTCGGCCGCAAGCCGCCGATTGCCATTGGCTGTGCGATCATGATTGTCGGCGCGGTGCTGCAGGGCAGCTGCAAGAACATAGGCACATTCATGGGCGGCCGTGTGCTGCTGGGGTTCGGCAACTCGCTGGCGCAGATCGCGTCGCCCATGCTGCTGACGGAGCTGTGCCACCCGCAGCACCGCAGCCGGTTGACCACGGTCTACAACTGCCTGTGGAACGTCGGCGCGCTGATTGTGACATGGGCCTCCTTCGGGACCAACTACATCCACAACAACTGGTCGTGGCGCATCCCGGCGCTCCTCCAGGGCCTGCCGTCGATCGTGCAGCTGGTCTTTATCTACTGGGTGCCCGAGAGCCCGCGCTTCCTGATGGCCAAGGACCGGCACGAGCAGGCGCTGGCGATCCTGGCCAAGTACCACGGCAACGGCGACACCAACCACCCGACAGTGCAGTTCGAGTACCGCGAGATCAAGGAGACAATCCGCCTGGAGATGGCCAGCAAGAGCAACAGCACGTACCTCGACTTCTTCCGCACGCGCGGCAACCGCTACCGCCTGGCCGTGCTGATCTCGCTCGGCATCTTCTCGCAGTGGTCCGGCAACGCCATTATCAGCAACTACCAGTCCATCCTGTACGACACTGCCGGCGTCACCGACCCCACCACCAAGCTCGGCCTGTCGGGTGGCCAGACCGGCCTGGCGCTGGTTGTGAGTGTTACCATGGCGATGCTCGTCGACAAGATCGGCCGCCGGCCCATGTTCCTGGCGGCCACCGGCGGCATGTGTGGCACGTTCGTCTTCTGGACGCTCACGGCCGGCCTGTACCAGGACCAGCACAAGGACAAGGCCGCCAACGCCATGATCTTCTTCATCTGGCTGTTTGGCGTCTTCTACTCGCTCGCCTGGTCCGGGCTGCTGGTCGGCTACGCCATTGAGATCCTCCCGTACCGCCTGCGCGCCAAGGGCCTCATGATTATGAACTACACCGTCCAGGCCGCCCTGACCCTCAATGTGTATGCCAACCCCGTCGCCTTCAAGTACTTTGGCGAGCACTCGTGGAAGTTTTATCTCATCTACACCTGCTGGATCGCCCTCGAGCTCGCCTTTGTCTACTTTATGTACGTCGAGACCCGCGGGCCCACTCTCGAAGAGCTCGCAAAGGTCATTGACGGGCCCGAGGCCAACGTCCCGCACATGGACCTGGGCCAGGTCGAGAAGGAGATCCGCCTCACCGAGGCGGAGCGTATTTAGGATTTAGGGGGCTGGTGGTGAAGAAACAAAAACGAGAAACAGAAACGTGGGCGTGGTTGTTGGTGGTGTTGTCAATTCTGGTAATTTCCTACTTTGCTTTAATCTCTTTCCTTTGTCTCGACTGCTTCCATACTGTACCTTAATCTGTCTTAATATCATTTTTTTATCTTTTTTTCATCAAACAAATTGCTATTCGTGATCATTCTATTTTTGTGCCATTCTCACAAACAACGTGCTCATTATCCGCGTTCCGTCCCGTCTCAAGCCGTCAGGCCGTCGTCTTTAAACCGCTTTGGCCGAACCGCCAAACCCGTCACAATCGGTCCTTCTCGGTTATCGGTGGGGTTTGCAGTGAAATAAGTGTAAAGTAAATTGCATTCTAGTTGGCCCTAATAAACAGTCGTAATCATATATCGTAAGAGGTGAGTGTATGTACATGGTTGTTGTGTTGTTTTTCGTCCTTGTTGTTCGTTTTTGTTGTACAGTGTTATACAATGTCGAGCACCGCCCACTGCATCGGCACGCTCGTCAGCCGAAATCTCCCAGAGGTCGGCCGGAGACCTCAAAAGAGCTCACCACACTCTGCCATGGCCGGCCAGTGTCGACGCGCCATCCACGGGCAAAGGGCACGGTCGTGGAGACGGCCTGACAGCCAATCCGAGGGGGGAGGGAACACGGCCATGAGATGCCACGCCCAGCGGGGGCAGCGGGGTCATTCTCCGGTTGTTTTCGAGACAAGTCGACGTTGAAGGCGTCGAAGACGTCGACTACCGTCGTCTCATCGTCTCATCGTCGAGGATTGGCCGTATTTTCGCCGTCTTTTGTCGTCGACCCGCGTCTCGTCGTGGCCTACGGCCACTCCTTGACCCCCGCCTCAACGCACATCCGTAATCCCCGGCGACGACATCACCTCCAGCTGCCGCTTCCCCTTTCTCAGCAAAAATTCAATGGCAGCAAAATCCTTCTTGCCGAGTCCCTTGTTCTTGGCAAACTCGGCGCGGGCAAAGGCTTCAAATCGTGGGCGGGTGGACTGAAGAAGAGATATATGTTAGTGGCAGGGCGAAAGAAAAAAAAAAAGCAATGACGCAAATGAGACGAGGCTGAGAACGACAATTCCCAAATAGGATATTCTCTTTCTCCCTATTAGGCAGTCTTCCTCTGGAGTAATCTGAGGTGGGGTGAATGAGGTTGGGGATTGGGGTAGTGTTATCTGTGTCTGGGGTCCTTCTTTCGTCTTTCTTGTTGTTTTCTCTTCAATTTCCCCATTTGGAAATGTTTCTCATTTAGGTGAAAGTGAAAAGGGAAGCAAGGTGAGATTATGCAAGAGAGTGTGAAAGTAAAAGGCTGGGCTTGGGTGCTTTTCCTGGCGGGATTACCGGGATTAGGGCGTTCAGCTTCCTCGCAGCATCTCCTTCCTTCTATTGTGGTTCTTTTCTCGCCGTCGCAGAAATTCGTCACTCACCTCGGGCTTTTGCCGACTGGCGCGCAGGCACTGTCGGTACAGGCTGAGGACCTCGCGCTGGAGGCCAGAGAGACGCATTGTGGGAGGGAGGGGTGGTCAGAGAGGCGGGATGTGCTGATCTTATGTTCGTAGTCGCGTGGTTGTTCGTTCTGTTTGTGGTTGTGTTCGCTGCAGAGTCAAAGAGTCAATGGCGAAGAAAAATGCAGTCTGCTCCGAATCAAAAAGCAAAAAGCTGGAGGAAGGAGAGCGAACGCAAAAAGTGGGTCCGCCTTTTGTCACTAGTGCACCGACCCGTTCCCTGGGGAAGGTGCCATTGAGGGACCATTGAGGGACCATTGAGGAGCCGTCAAGCCCTGTATCGGAGCAGTCCTCTTGGGTTTTTGCACCTATTACAGGTCTTTGACGGTTCTTTCGACACTCGTTGGCAGTTCTCCGAAATTGCTCCGCACTGCCTGCCGCACCTTGAGACGCCGCGTGGGACTCGAAATCCACCGCAATCGATAGGCTTTTTGGTGGACTTTTCATGCTTTCCTGGCCAGTCAACGGCCGATATGGTGTCAAATCGGTGCGAACCGATGGCGGAATCTCGCCTGGCACCTGGACTGGTTCTGATTCTGGGTCGTAGAACGGGGTCGGTGGACGGGACAAAAGACGGAGAAGAGAGAGCGAAGAGAGAATAAAAAGATGAGGGTGAGGGTGAGAAGTAAAAGCACGCTATCTTGTTCCTTCCTTTCTCTTGTTTTTGTTCTCTTCTTTCACTTTCTCTTTCCGGACTTATCTTTCTGCCTCTTTCTGTGGCTTCTGTCTCTTCTGTCTGCTTCCTCGTCAAGCTTATCAGTCACCATGCCTTCCTTTTCGGTGAGTTACAGCCTACGCCCACGTTTTGTCTTCTCCTTTTACTGCATTTCTGCACCTACGTCGTCTGCTACGCATCGTTCACTTTGTCTAACTGCTACGCAACCAGCGCCTCATCCGTTTCCTCGCCAAAGACGGCCGCATCTACTATGGCGACGCCCTCCTCCCCCGCGGCACCACCAACATCGCCCAGGCCACCCAGGCCCGCATCGTCCGCGGCAGCATTTTCGGCCAGCACACCGTGACCGACGAGATTGCCGAAGTGCGCACGCTGCTGTCGCCGCTCGCGCCCGAGGATGTGCGGACTGTCCGCTGTCTCGGGCTGAACTACGCCCTCCACGCAAAGGAGTCGGGCATGGCGCTGCCCCAGTACCCCGTCCTCTTCTACAAGCCGGCCACCAGTCTGGCCGGCGCCAACGACCCGATCCCGGTGCCCCTGGTGGCCCAGGAGGGCGAGGGCCTGGACTACGAGTGCGAGCTGGTCGCCGTCATTGGCAAGGCCTGCCGTGACGTGTCCGAGGCGGACGCGCTGTCGGTTGTCCTGGGCTATGCGGTCGGCAACGACGTCTCCCACCGCGACTGGCAGCTCAAGCGCGGCGGCGGGCAGTGGAATGTCGGCAAGGGCTTCGACGGGTGGGCGCCGTGGGGGCCGGGCATTGTTGCGTCGTCTCTGCTGGACCCGCAGGCGCTCAACATCTCCACCAAACTGAACGGCCGCACGGTCCAGGCGAGCAACACGTCCGACATGATTTTTGGCGTGCGCCAGGCGATTGCCTTCTTGAGCCGGGGCACGACCCTGCAGCCCGGCGACCTCATCTTCACGGGCACGCCGTCGGGCGTCGGCATGGGCCGGACGCCCAAGCTGTGGCTGCAGGACGGCGATGTGGTGGAGGTGGCGCTGGAGGGTGTTGGGTCGTGTACGAACAGGGTGGAGTTTGAGAAGGACAAGCCCAAGTTGTAGGTGTCCGGTGTCCGAGCCGAAGGCGAAGACAGAAAACAAAAGCGAGCCGGAGGCGAGGTGAAAAGAAAGGACAAAAGTTGGAATACCTACTTTGTATATCACGGACGACACGTCCGACTGCAGCGTTCAAATACAGTTTCAAAACATAGCAAGGCTCGAGACAGCTCAGTGACTGGATCGTAGATGCGCGATCGCGACAATATAAGTTTAAAGAAGACGAGTTGAACAAGGCGACGTCAAGTAGAAGAGGCGACAGATCGTTCGGCAGGCACCCCGGATTTGCATGGCTTGACTCGAAGACAAGAAGGCAAGAGCAAGAGCAGGCAAGACACAGCGGGGCTGTACGAACCAGGCCAGGCGAGGCCAGGCGAGACAGATGGCACGTCAAGACGCGGTTTGGGTGCGGATGAGCGCGGTTGGTCTCCTGAAAGTGCGCTAGAACTGCGCTAACTTGTTCTAACACTGCCTCCAAGGACGGAGTCCAAGTAGGCAGGCACACTGCACGAACACAGCACCAAATCACTTTAAGCTAAATGCACCGTGATGCACTGCACTGGCAACACAGCCACAACAGGCTGCTTCGTCCCTATTTCTTGACCGACTGGACACCTGCAAGTGCAAGACAATCGAGCCAATCGTCGACGGGCACACTGCCCACGAGTGCAGTGCAAGAGAGTACACAGGAATTGGCCAGGCGTTTTTGTCGTTTCCAATCTCGACACAAATTAGCCAACTGTAGCTGCATCGCTCCTCCTGTCAGAACGCAAATCGTGGACAGAAGGTAACTCCTCAGAAGAGTGTAAATAGCGGGGCATACCAAACAAAACACTCGGTCGCGCTTGCCAGCCGGCGTCAAAGAACAAGCCTCGTTCTTTCTGAATCAAGCTCTGAATATGCCCGTGTGGCCGTACCCAGCTGGTCGTTCCTTCTTGACAGGGAAGAGTCAGCCTTGGCCGAGGAGAATACCCCTTTTCCTTTCCCTTTTCCTGCCTTCTCCCATTGGTCTCCCATATCTTTGTCGAACTTGCATTCGCCTACGTCTTGGCCAACCCCTCGTTCCTCGTTTGTTCCTCGTTTTGTTTCTTGTTCCTTGTCCGGTCCTGTCCCTCGTGCTCGTCAACACAGCCCCTGTCTTTTACCCTCTTGTTTCTCCTCTCCATTATCGCTTTCTCGCTTTCTCGCCTCCCACTGTAAGGCTGCCACCCGGGCTGGGGCTCCGGCAGCAGATTGGACGAAACCACGAGTGTGGAGTTGTCTCTTGTTGTTGTCGGTGGCCATGTCCGTCGTTCTTGTCGTTCTTGCACGCCCACACTCAGTCCAAGCCTTGTGCTGCCTTGCCAGAGGGGAACCGACAAGGAGCTAGAGCCTAGCCTTCAGCCGCATGTTTGTCTGCAGCTTGCCTTTTGCCTGCTCATGATATGAACCCTTGGAAACGAGGCACACCTCTTTCTTTTTTTGGTTTTCTCTTCTCTGTTCTTTTCTGCTCTTTTCTGTTTTCTAACTGCTGCCTTCTTTCATCTGTACTTTTACTTTGATCCAAGTTTTATCTCTTCAATCTGACCTTTTTTATTCTCACATATTGTATTTGTGTTTACCTTCACCCTGAACATCACCACAACTTAACCCTGATCGACACAACAACGACAACCTCCCCACCTAGCATGGGCCACGACACAAAGGCCTGGGTAGACGCGAACAAGCCAACATCCGAAAGGGAGGTCCTCATACAAGCAGCATCCGAAGACAAGGGCTCTGGATCATCAGAGCCGATCATCCCAGAACGACTCCCCCTCCCGGCCGCTGGCCTGCAGCCACAACCACTGCCCAAGGGCACAATAGGAGCTGGAGAATCTGGCTCAAGACCAAAACCGAAGCCACCACGGTTTCTGTGGAGGGACGACGCCGACGACGACGAAGACGAAGACGACGACACAGTCGAGGTCAAGCCCATGGAGATCCAGCGCATGGTGATTACTACGCCGAAGCCGGATTGGCTGATGGCGCAGCCATATCCCGCGGAGGGGGCTTCCACATCGAATCCGCCGTCAGCGGCATCGACGCCAACACCAACATCAGCAACCGTCCCGGCTGCACCTTCGCCAGTAGAAGCAAACACGGCTACAGCAACACCGGCGACAGTCGCAACGCCGACACTTACAGCAAACGAAGCAGCACCAGTAGCAGCGGAGGCATCGCAGGCAGAGGAATCCTCACAGGCATCACAGGCACCACCAGCACCAGCAACACAAGTGGTGGAAGAAGCCCAGGAGACGACCCCGACACAACCAACACCAACAGCCACCATTGCCACGCCCACACTCGCTCCCACAGTAGCAACCCAAGCAGCTGGGTCGATGGACGTTTCCACACTGCTCGGCCCCGATATCTCAATATCTTCCTCTTCCAAGGGCTCGACAAAACAACGCTCCTCTCTCATCAGCAACGACTCCAGCTCGACGCTGGCACCGCCAACGCCACGATCCGAGAAACACAGCCGGAGTGGCAGTGATGTTTCCCAGGAAGGAGACGATGAAAGCGACGACGACCTGCCCACTGACTATGACTATGCCGACACCGACGACGAAGCCGACGTACCTTTTCCACTGTTTTTGGTCAGAGACGGCCTGCCCGATTCCATCTTGGGGACAACGATTGCCGACGAGGACGACCTGGCGTGGGCAGACGTGCCGCCGCCGGCTGCTCTCTCGGAAACGGTGGCACTGCCCGACGGCGCCGAGATTCCAGAGCTGCTGAGGGAAGTCTTGTCATCGTGCATCGAGAGTGTGCAGGCCCAACTGGCTGTGGCCGTGTCGGAAAAGGCGGAGCGCGACAAAGTGAGAGCCGCCGACGCCGAGGCGGCAGCCGCTGCACGAGCCGAAGAGAAGCGCAAACGGCGAGAGGAGCTCGAGAGGAAGCGGAAAGAAGAGGCCTATGTCTCCAAAGGCAAGGGCAAGGACACGGAGACGCGCCACATCCCGGACCCGGTCGATTTGAAGGTGCCTTTGCCCTTGCCAAACGCCGCCGCGCCCGTCAAAAAGTCGCGCCGGCAAATGTTTGCCTCGCGCGTCATGCGGCATGTGCACGTCCTCAGCGGCAGTAGCGACAAGGCGGAGAGCAGTGCCGCAGGCGCTGCAGCTGCGGCAGAGGCTGTACAAGCTGCTGCTGCACGGGCAGCCTTGCAGAAGGCACTCGAGCAGGAAAAGCTGCGCGCTCATGACTTGGCCTACAACAAAGCCTGGGAGAGGCAGACGCTGTCCGTTGCGACGGGCGAAGGAAGCAGCAGCTCTTCTTCCCAGCCAGCAGTCCCCCGCAAACCCGTCAAGAGTCTCGCCGGCAAACTGACCAGAGGATCGACCACGGAGCAGTGGCCGTTTACGAATAAGCCAGCGACGACGACAGATGCAACACCGACAACACAGCCGACGGAGACTCGGGCTTTTCAAATGCTGGCCAAGGTCAACAGAGAGACGCGGGCCAAGAATAGCACCCTCCTGCCAGCCACAATGTAAGTCCACTCTGTTCATTATTTTGATTTACACACACTCGCCCCGAACTGATGCTAATGCTCCGCACCGCAGTGAATGCATCTCTTGCTTTGAAGACATTCCCCGCAAAGAGGCCGTCCAAACCGTCTGCCACGCCTACTGCATCGAGTGCTTCCAGCAGCTCGTCACGACAGCTCTCGCCAACGAGGCCCAGTTCCCGCCAAAGTGCTGTCTCAACGAAGTCCCCGCCGCCACTGTCACCAAGTATGTGTCGCGCGACGTCGCCAAGCAGTACAAGGACAAGATCGACGAGTTTGCCATCCCTGTGGGTGACCGCGTCTACTGTCCCACCGTCGACTGCGGCGTCTTCGTCCCGCCCGCCCACATCGCCAAGGCCGCCCGCATCGCCCGCTGCCGCAACGGCCACGAGACCTGCACGGCCTGCCGCCAAGCCGCCCACGGCCGCGGGCCGGCCAACCGTGAGGCCTGCCCCGAAGCGTCCGCCCAGGACCAGCGCGACCAGCGCATGGCGGACGAGCTCGCTGCCGAGGAGGGCTGGCGACGGTGTATCCGCTGTGCCATTCTGATCGAGCACCGCGAGGCCTGCCAGCACATGACGTGCCGCTGCGGCGCCGAGTTTTGCTATGTGTGTGGTCTGGCCTGGCGCACCTGCGGCTGCGGCATGGATGATCTGAATCGGATCAAGCGGGAGGCAGATGCACGGCGTGCGCAGCGGTCGGCCCGCGAGGCGCGTGAGCGAGAACGCATTCGGCGGCAAGCCGAGCAGGCCGATGCCGAACTGGCCGAGCTGCGCGACGCCCTGGCGCAAGTCGCCGCTTTCGAGGAGCGCGAGCGCCGCAAGATGCGCAAAATCCAGCTGGCCCAGCGCGAGCGCCTCCAAAAACTGCACGCGCAGCGCGAGGCGGAACTCAAGGCCGAGGCGGCCGTCAAGTACGACGCCCTGCGGGTGACGCTGGCCACGCTGCGAGACCTACAGGCCAAGGCCGCCCAAGAGGCCCGCCGCAAAGAGAGGGCCGAGCACCGCCTGCAGCAGGCCAGAGATGCGGCCGAGGCCGATGTCCGGCTAGTCCAGCGCCGGGCGGAAACGGCCGAAGCCGCGGCGGCCAAAATTCGCGAGGCTGAGCAGCACTGGGCCAAGGACTATGTCGTGCGTCTGGCTATGGAGCGGCGGCTGGAGAACGAGTACCGCCAGGAGCTGGAGGCGTTTGGCGCGTGGAAGGGCCGGGAGGATCATTCTGCTCTTGTGGACAAGAATCTGCGCGCCTACCAGCGCGTCAACGACGCCAACCTCGATGCCTACACGCAGTGGAAGGACCGGACGCTGGCCGAGGTCAAGTTCATGGCCGACGAGGAGAAGGCGGTGCGCGACGAGGTGCAGGACGCGCTGCGCGCCAAGCACACTCTGGCCGCCCGCAAAGACCGCCGCGCCCTGCAGCGCAAACACGCCGGCGAGCGCGTGTGGTGCCGCGCGGTGGCGGCCGAGCAGGCGCGGCTGCTGGACGAGATGCAGTACTGGGAGGACACGCTGGGGCTGGCGGGGTCGTCCAACGACACGGACCTGAGTCTGCTGTCGTTGCTGAGCCAGATGAACAAGTTGGCTGGAGAGGGCAGCGAGGGCGAGGACGGCGCAGAAGGCGGCGAGCGCAGCGAGGACACAAAGGACACAAACACAAACGACGAGTCGGACATGAGCCAGCTGTACTCTGTGCTGGTGGCGGAGCTTGCCGGGGACGACGATACCGAGTTCTTGGATCTGGACGACAGCGACGACGAGGCCGAGGTGTATTACGATGTGCACAGCGGTGGCGGCAGCAGCAGTAACGCCATCCACGCCAACGCAAACAGCAACGGGGCCGGCAGCAGCCGTGGCAATGAGTACAACTGGCCCTTTGCGGCCAATGAGGCGGCCAGGAGCGCGTGGTGAGAAGGGCGGTAGAGAAGGTGATGACGAGCGATAGACTGACCTTGATACCATGTTTTCTTTTGTTCTGTTGTATTTTGTTTTCCCTTGTCCTGTCATTTTTGCATGAATATACCGGAGCATATACAGCGTACGTAGCATACTCATATACACAAGCACATAGAACACATATCACGATTTACTGTTTGAGTCTTTGATTTGATTTATTTATTTTATCTGGCACAACTGCCGTCGTAGAGATTCTTTTGTATAAAACTGTAAACAAATAAAAATAAGGAGTGCGCGATTGCAAAGGACTAGAAAATAAAAACAAAAACTAAAATCACCGCAAGGAAAAAGAGTGAAAAAATAAAACTCCACGGAGCCTGTTAACGGCCCGCCCTACTTATACAATGGAGGCGTGGGCTGTGTCTGGTAAACAGTACGCAAACGCAACACCACGCTAGCGTCTTCTATGCGAGGCTTTGGCATTGCCTCTTTTCGTTCTTTTCGTTTCCTAACGTCAATCTTCTCTTTCCTTTTTATTGTATCCCTTCTTGCTTCTAGCAGTCCATACTGCTCGTTGGCGTGGTCCTGTAGACTCCATATCCTGCAAGACTGGGTTCCTCCACGTATTTCTTTTCTTGGTTTCTTAGTTTCTTGTTTTGCTGCTGCTTTGTTTTTGTGTTTTTCTGCTTTTCGCTTGTACATTTTTGTACTTTGTACGCTCTTTTTATGCATCTCGTATCGTGTGAATTCGTCGTAAGATTCGTGGGCGAGGTTTACCGGCGGAGGGGTAGTGGAAAGTCGATCACGGCGAGAACAAGGCCAGAGACAGAACTACCCACACCATACACCATTTGTCTGGTATCTAGTACACCTTCTTCTTCTCGTCGAAAGAAACCTTGCCGGGGCCACTGTTGACGAGGAGGAGCAGACCGCCGACGATAGACAGGATCTGGAAGAAGTCGTACTTGGCAAAGTCCTTGTGGGGGTGGTGTTCGTGGAGCTAGAGAAAAGAAAGAGTAAAAGTTAGCAAACGAGTCCGAGCGGAGCGAGTCCGAGTGAGTGGCAAAACAGAATATCCCCCCAAAAGCGAGTGAGCGAAGCGAGCGAGGACCAAAGACTTACCGTCCAGAAGTTGTTGACGAGGACGTTGAAGATGCTCAGGATGACAACGAGCAGGGTAGCGCTGGCCTTGGCCTTGAAGCCGACGACAACCATGACACAGGCGACGAGGCCGAGCAGCGAGACAAAGACGCGGCCAATGGTCCACTCGCCAGAAAAGACAAAGCCGATAAACAGGAAAATCAGGAGAACACGGCCGGCAAGCTGGAAGTACATCTTGCGGTCCTTCTCCTCGAGCTGGGGCAGGCCGGCAAACGCCTGGGTCTTGCGAATCCACGAGTCGGACAGGACCATGAGCAGGCCGCCCATGACGGACAGGTTGCGCAAGAAGAAGTTGAGGTCAAAGATCAGGCCGTAGCCCAGGGCCTGGGAGACGACAACGCCAATCAGGCCGCCGACGGCATAGCCCGAGTAGCGGCGGGCAATGACGAGGGTGGAACAGCTCAGCATAGTCAGGACGTTGGCAATCAGAAAGATGTGCGTCAGGCCCCAGGGGATGTGGCGGTAGTCCTGGAGGTAGCGCAGCTGGTCGCCGAACTGGGTGACTATCCGGAGCGCGTCCTCCAGGAACGTCACGACAATCAAAAAGCGGCCAATGGCGGGCAGGTAGGGCTTGACGGGTTCCGAGTACGAGTCCAACAGGTCCTCGATCTTGCTGGTCTGCTGGCGGATGGCATCGAGCGCGCCGTTGCCGGAGCCGTTGCTGCCAGAGTCTTGTGACGAGCCGCTAAAGGGGTTGGGCTGGCCGATGCCGTAGCCAGAAGAGCCGCCGCGGAACTGAGCCATTGTGGAGGGTGGGGGCGTGTGAAAGAGGGAGGAGGGTAGAGGGAGGAGGGTAGAGGGAAGAGAGAAGATGACAAGCTCGCAGAGCTCGTTGGGGTATTTGTCGATGGATTGTCGGTGGTCCGATGAGGAAGATAGGATGGGAGGAGCTCGGAAAAGGGAGGTCGGGGGCCGTGGGAAGCTGTCTTTCGAGGGTTATCCAAAAAGACGCGTTGGCGGTGGAGGTCAAGAGGACAAGAGGACGAGGACGACAATAGGACACCAGTGTCTCGACAGAAGAGAGTAAAGAAAGAAAAAATCAAGGAAAGACAGGGAGAGACGAGAGATAAAAAGAGGGGACGGAATCAATATTGGACAATCAGAGGAATGCAGGCCAATGGACGACGGTCCGAGGAGAATCTAACAGGGTCGCGAGGTGAAGTCGGCGACGAAAAGGAGAGTCAAAGATCTGGAGACGGATTTCGAGGAGGTGTCGACGCGATCCAACGCTTCGAAGGAGGTAGGCTGGAGCTGTTTCGATTTGACGGTTCAAAATGCGGATTTCGAGAAGAGGCTGTCGTGGTCAGATCGCAGGGATCGTCGAATCGGGAGAGGTGGTTGTAACGATAACGGGAGGAGAAGAGGACAAAAGAAAGGAAGAGACAAAAACGTGAACAAGGAAAAGAAAAAGACAAAGGACAAGACTGGGGTTGGAACAATTGACAAGGGATAGCAAAAAATAAAAGAGGTTAAAAAGAGGCCGATGTTTTTGTGGGAGACGAAATATGAGTGGAAGGAGAGAAATAGGAAGGCAAGGAAAGTGAAGCTTCGGAAGGTGCAGTCAACAGAACACTGAACAGACGCCAGTAGGCTGTAGCCCCAAGTCCCCAAGTCCGGCGCGAGAGCTCTCCCTAGTTCTTTCCGTTCTTTCGTTCTTTCCTTGGTGAGTGGTTGGAGGTGCCCCAAGCGGCGCATGCACCTCCCCTTTCCCAGGGCAATGTGTCCTTTCTGAGCGGGGGGTACAAGCGAGGACTGCAAAAGTTGGTCGACACAAAAGTACACCCTCCTTCCGTGTGCCGTAAAGTTTATTGCGACCCTCGCTCCTTGCAGTGTGGTCTGGCCCCTCTTTCCGTGGCTGCTCCGGCTCTTTCTCATCCACGACCAGCACGGGTCGCGCTAAAAGCTAGGGGTCGGTTTTGGTGTTTTGCCCCTGGCGAGGCAGGAGGAACCAGCCAGGAGCCACAAACTCCAAAGCCAAACACAAGTAACCGTAAAGTGATGTGGGGCGGAAGGTACATGACATTACTAACAAAATATCACCACTTTGCAAGTACCTTACCTCCCTCTGTCTTCTCGTTTCTACTGCAGTGCGACGTTGAGAACAAAACGCAAGACTCTCAAACTGAGATCCAAAAGGAAGTCAGAGCTCCGTTACTTGGCATTGAAGATCACCGTATTTTTTTCTTTTCTCATTTTCTCCTTCCTCTCTTTTCCAGAGTTCCTTGATTGTCGTGTGACGCCGGAGACAATCACTGTGAACAAGTACTCTGTAGCTCGGAGTACGGTTCGCACCTACCTTATTCGGCAGAAAGACGAGAGAAAAGGACACGGCGGCTTCAACGTGCAAGTACACATACAAGAGCGGCAGCAGGTGCATAGGTGCATATGAAAGCGCCGCTTCCGTCCTGGGAAGGGGGACGAAGAGTACGACGTAGAAAGAGACAAGAAAGGCAGTCACGTTTACGGCTCCCCATGGACACGTGCGTTTTCTGAGCGAGAACGTCCCAACAAACGTCTCTTCTCTTCTTTACTCCGTAGACTTTGACGGAGCACGCTGTCCTCTCTCTCACCACGCACCCGTCAGCTTCCTTGCCGCTTTGATTACTGTGCACCGCCATCTGATCTCACCGGCGATCGTCTATTTTTTGCCCTCTTTGCTCTTACTTTGCTTCTCACCCCACAGTTTCTGACGTTTTGGCTGTCAATTTCGAGATGCCCCATCTCGAGTCTCGAGACGCCAACCAGATCCCCGTAATTCCTGTTCCCTGCTTCCTATTTTAGAGGGTACATCTGCCGGTCTTCCTTGATTGGATACGAACCTGCGCCTCACGAGCCCCGAGAGTCAAAAGACAGCGGCGTCAACGACGAGATGGCAATGACAATGCAGAAATGACGAAATGGCAGTCAACCGAAAAGGACACACTACAGAATGCAGACAGGACAAAAGATGTCGTCAGCCTTTACCCAGTAAGTGCACACGCAAGTGATATATTGTTTTGTCATGTGTTCGTTAATTGTGCCTTGCGGCGTGTTTAATACACCGTTCAATTGATATTTGATATATTGATGGATACCAGGCCCCGTTTCCTTTTCCCGTTTCCGGGAAAAGACAAGAAAAGGACGACAGAAAAGAAAGAAAACAAAAGAGGCTGAGAGTGGCTCAGTGGCCAACCCAAAACGACAAGGCGGCAACACGAAACGATATGATCTGCGTGGACAAGAAACAAAAGAAATAGATGAAAAAAGGAGCGAAAAGCAAACGGCAAAAGGCAAACAGAGATACACGTCGCCCACCTCGTCAAATCGTCAAATTTTCAAATCCGAAGCCTCGTCTTCTTTGGCCCACGCCCGGTCCATGCCTCCAATCGTCGGCGACTCCATCCGCGGGACAGACGGTGCTGGTGGTGGCGGATGCAACCCGCCTTCAGGGTGCGCGGGTACCTCCTTGGCTGTCTGAATTTGAGTTTGAGTTTGCGTCTGAGTCAGTGTTTGTGGCGCCGTAGTCGGCGCTGTCGAAGGCGACACGGCTGTTGGCAGCTCTACCGGTGCAGATGACTGGACTTGGGCTTGGTGATACTGGGCATGTGGATGCGGATGCGGCGGTGTCGGCGTGGAAATGGGCGGCGTGGCCCCATAATAGATGTCCTTGTCATACAGCGGACTCGGCGAGCCCTGCTGGGCCAGGATGGAGGGGTAGGTGCCGCCGTTCAACGTGCCGTGGGTCCCGTGAGTCGGGTGGCTCTGCAGCGGCGACATGGTGGCCATGCTGTTGTAGATGGGCAAGTGACCGTTTTGATTTTGATTTTGATGCTGACTTTGATTTTGCGGTGGCTGGGGCGGAGGCGAATAGGCCGACGGGTGCAGTGGAGACTGCCCGTACGGATACGGCCGGTGGAACTGCATGTGCTGGCCGCCGTACGGGTTTTGGTTGTGGTTGGGCTGCCCCGGAATGGGAGGTGGCGTACGGTGTCGGTAATCAACCTGGGTAAAGTAGCCGTTCATGTCGCCCATCGTCGACGCGCCCAGACCGGCGGCCGTACCAGGCGAGCTGCCGTGGCGGGTCATGGGCGAGAGTGGCGACAGCTGGTTTCCATTGCTGGCGGCGTGGGCGTTCAGCCTCCTATGCCGCTCCTTTTGCCAGCGCGAGTTGCGCCGGGCACAGCAAAAGAAGAAGATGCCGAGGCCGATCAGGGTAATGGCGCCTGCGACTGAGCCAACCACAATGCCAGCAACCGCGCCGGACGAGAGGCCAGACGAGGACGAGGACGAGGAGGCCGAGCCAGTAGAGCCCGGCGCGGTGACTGTCGTCGGCGCCATCTCCGACGGAAGAGGATCACCTGGAGCGAGCTGGATCGTCGTGTTGGCCGCATACTCTTCCTGGACTTGCAGGGACCACGTCCCGTTCTTCACAATTCGTGGTTAGTGGGAGCATTCAAATTCAAAACGGAATGTGTTGGGGTCTTGGGGTCTTGGGGCCACTCACAGGGTTGATGACCCCCAGCATGCCATGCGTGATGCAGGAGCCAGGCGCCGAGCAGTAGTAAAAGATGGGCTCGGTGTCGTTGACGCGCACCCGGAACTTGGGCCCGTCGGACGAGTACACATTGGTGTTGAGGTATCCGCTGAAAAAACCGATGCGGTTCGGGCCAGAGTCCTCGTACGGAATGCACGGGAACTTGAAGGCGCTGCGGACGACCGAGTGGTTGCCCGGATAAAAGTTGAACTCGATGACGGAGCCGACGGCGACCGTCAGGTTGTTGGGCGTAAAGTTGAACCCGGTGGCACCGACAGCGATTGTATGCGTCGGAACGGCCGAGGGCGCGGCCGACAGACCGCCGGCCGCGACCGTCGGTGTAAATGTGGACGTTGTCGGCGTTGAAGTTGTCGTCGGCGGCGTGGCTGTGGCACGGGCGTCGAGATCGTTGTCGTCCGAATCTGCATGAGCGAAGCCGGCCATGGCTAGACCGGCCATAGCAAAGGCGAGGGATGGCAGTCTCATAGTGAGGCTGTCGTATGAGTATATGAAGCCAAAAATTAACAAAATACAAAATCAGATCAACAAACGAATTCCAAATAGTTGACGATAGTAACGTTGACTATAGTAAGAGTATAAGAGTGAAATTTAGGGAGAAGAGGGGAAAGAGAGAACAAAAAGAAACGATACTGAGAACCAAAGAAGATGAGAAAGAGAAAAAGAGAAAAGACTGGATTGGATTGTAGAGGAGCAGGAAGTAGAACCAGATAAAAATCAAAAAGTCAAAGAATATGCGAATGGAATACTTCCTCCCTTCCTTGAACGATTGATGGCCCTCACCTCATAGTTGTCTGCATTCAGTTGGTGATTTTGGTGTTGTTGTTGTATCATGTATGGGGACGCTGCCTGTTGTCCGCTGTCTACAGTGTGATCGTGGCTGGCTGGCTTGGTCAGTTATCTTGGCTGTCTCTGAATCGATTTTTCTCTTTAATTCTTTGCTCTTTTGTTCTTTTCTTTCTGCATTCATAGATTCGGCTCTTCTTTTCTTCCCGTATCCTACATCCTCGTATTGATGCCTTGTCCTTTCTTTTCTCTCCCCTCTCCAGTTCAGCTGCACGCACTTTAACTCCTTTCCGGAACGTCAACAAAGAAAGTCCACCAATCTAGGGGGTGGCACCCAAGACTGATGATTTCTGGCCCTTTGCAAAGGCAGGTGTACTCGCCGACGTGTGGGGAATTCTTTGTCTGTCTGTGAGTCTACAAAATGTTGTCTGTTGGTTTCTATGTGTGCACTGCCCGGAAAGACCAAAGAAAAGAAAACAGAAAAGAAAAGAAAAGAAATGGGCCGGGGTGGCCTATCTACAGAGCGAGAAATAAAGCAACAGATGACTGGGAAGGATCGCAACAGGACGGGAAAAAACGCAAGGGATGCACTTCTTGTCATGTTGTTTCTTTGCTCTCTCGTCCTCTGTTTCATCTGTTCTTGATTTTGCATTTTGCATGTGCGGCTGATCGAGGAAGAAAATGAAACTGAAAGAATAGATAACGAAATTATGAAACGAAACAAATGTAAGAAAAATAATCGAGTGTTTTCTTTTTCTTTTCTTTTTTTTTTATGGAAAAAGTCAATAAGCCAATTCAAAAAGAGACGGAAAAACAATCCAATGCAACCTCAACTGTCAAAAGGCATTGATTCTCATTGTCGTCAGAATAAGAGCACGCTCGTGTAAGTGGCAGTCTTGCTTGTCTCACTCTCTGCAACATTGACATGTCGGAATTCTTTTTTTTAGTCTCTTCTTTCTTAATAAAAAGATCAATAGAGAGAAAACAGTTCTAATCTTGTCTCGTCGTATCGTACGACATCCTCCCATTTACTTCGCCAATATCAATGCTCCCAGTCTTCTCGTTGAGTCTGTTGGTGACAGATGTGGTTAATATGATTACCTAATCAAGATTACATAACACAATGACGCACTAGCACCTGGCACCAAGAGCCAAGAGCAGTCGGAAGGAGCAAGCCACTCAACGCGTCGGCGCCTGCTAAACGCGTGTTTGGTGCGTTCAGGAGCTAGCGCAACGGCCGGTGGAAAGTGCACGCCAATTCGAATTCGGGGGCAAAATCGAGGGCCATCTCGACAGTCAACAACGACGACATTGATTGTCAATTCTTTGTGCCAACTCTTTGTGCCAACTCGTTCTGTCGACACCACCGTCGCCATGTCCACCCCACGGCCCTCTCAAAAGAAGCAGGCGACGCTGACGAGTTTCTTTACGCCCAAGTCGAGCGGTGCACCGTCGAGTCCACTGTCGCAGGCGTCACAACAAAAGTCACAATCACAAAAGCCACAACCTCCTCCCTCCCAATCGTTGCCTTCACGAAAACGCCCATTGGAAGACGAGGTCGATCAGAACAAGCGGCGACGGGCAAACGAGACGAGTGCAAAGACGAGAACGAACGGGACGAACACCAAAGAAAACGACGAGAGCAACGGACCGAATGGCAACACGAATGGCCGCAGTCGGTTTGCACGGGCAGTAAAGAAAGCGCGCGGAGAGAGTTCTGGCGACGAGAATGAAGAGAACGAAGAGAAGGAGGAGGAGGACAGTGGAGACGACTTTGTCCCGGACAACAAATACAAGGACACGGACGTCGACAAGCCCGACAACGCTGCGGGTGGTCTTGTCGGTCTTGTCGACCGTCCCACGAAAGCCTCACCACTCCGCAGCTCTGGCCGTGCAGAACGGTACATTTACGATGAGCGGCGGTCACAGAGAGCGAGCCAGCCACAGGACAACGAGAATGCCAATGCCGAGAGGGACGAAAATGTGGACGACAGCTCCTCCGAATCGGACGACCCCGAGACCAAGCGCAAAAAGGCCGAGCTGCACCGCAAGTTTGTCAAGAAGCTGGGCCATCCCGACAGCCTGGCCAAGCTGAGGCGGAAGAACCAGGCGACAGAAGGCGA
This sequence comes from Sporothrix mexicana, assembly GCA_021396375.1. Taxonomy (NCBI): domain Eukaryota; kingdom Fungi; phylum Ascomycota; class Sordariomycetes; order Ophiostomatales; family Ophiostomataceae; genus Sporothrix; species Sporothrix mexicana. The sequence goes on along the minus strand of WNYC01000079.1, from coordinate 44,887 downwards.
GGGCGAAGACAAAGACAACGAGGAGGGCAGTGACGAGGGAGACGAAGAGGAGGAGCCAAAGGCGGCCTCCACAAAGACAAAGACGGCCAAAACAGCGAAAACGAAGGGAAAGCTCACGCCCGGCGACCAGCAGTTCCTGGCCATCAAGCGGCAGCACCTCGACACGCTGCTGGTGGTCGAGGTGGGCTACAAGTTCCGCATCTACGGCGAAGACGCGCGGCTGGCGGCGCGGACGCTGGGGATTGTGTGCATTCCCGGCAAGATGCGGTACGACGAGCACCCGTCGGAGGCGCACCTCGACCGCTTTGCGTCGGCGAGCTTCCCCGTGCCGCGGCTGCCGGTGCACGTCAAGCGGCTGGTGGCGGCGGGCCACAAGGTGGGCGTGGTGCGGCAGATGGAGACGGCAGCCCTAAAAAAAGTGGGCGACAACCGCAACGCGCCGTTTGTGCGCAAGCTGACGAGCGTCTATACCAAAGGGACGTACATTGACGACATGGGAGAGCTTGGGGATGCGGGAGAACGTGGGGAGGCGGCGCCCACCACGACGTCGGCGGGCTATCTGCTCTGTCTCACCGAGAAGAAGCTGGGCGGCCTCGGCACCGACGAAAAGGTGCACGTCGGCCTGCTGGCGGTGCAGCCGGCGACGGGCGATATTCTGTACGACGCGTTTGAGGACGGCTTCATGCGCAACGAGATCGAGACGCGGCTGCTGCACATTGCGCCGTGCGAGCTGCTGCTGGTGGGCGAGCTGTCCCGGGCGACGGAGAAGCTGGTGCAGCACCTGTCGGGGAGCGCGTCCAACGTCTTTGGCGACCGGACGCGAGTGGAGCGAGTGGCGGCGGGCGCGGCCGCAGACGCCCAAACGCATGTCACGCAGTTTTATGCCGACAGCGTGGCCAGGGCCGGTACTGGGGAGGGTGCCCATCTGCCCAATCTTCTCGAGACCGTGCTGTCGCTGCCCACGCCCGTCACGGTCTGCCTGTCCGCCATGATAACGCACCTCACCGAGTACAGCCTGCAGCACATCTTCGACCTCACAAAATACTTTGCGGCCTTTAGCACGCGGCAGCACATGCTGCTGAACGGCACGACGCTCGAGAGCCTCGAGGTGTACCGCAACGCCACGGACCACGGCCTGCGAGGCAGTCTGCTGTGGGCTCTGGACAAGACGACGACGCGGCCGGGCCATCGGCTGCTCCGCAAATGGATCGGCCGGCCGCTGCTGGACCGCCGTGCGCTGGAAGCACGCGTGGCCGCCGTCGAAGAGCTGCTGGCGGCCGAGGGTGCCGGCCGGCGCGAAAAGCTTGAGCGGCTGCTGACCAGCACGCGCACGACCGACCTGGAGCGCAGCCTCATCCGGATCTACTACGGGAAATGCACGCGGCCGGAACTGGTGGCCGTCCTGCAGACGTTGCAAAAAATTGCGTCGGCGTACATTAGCACGGTCCCGTCGACGTCGGCGGCCGCCGTCGAGTTTTCCCCCGACGGGTTCAAGTCGCCTTTGGTGAGGAACGCACTCCACGCGCTGCCCGCCATCCACGACACGGTCGTTTCGTTCCTCGACAAGATCAACGGCGACGCTGCGCGCAAGGACGACAAGTACGCCTTCTTCCGCGAGGCCGAAGAGACGGACGACATTGCCAACTACAAGGTGGGCATCCTGGCGGTGGAGATGGAGCTCGACGAGCACCGCGCCGAGATTGCAGAGACACTGGGCAAGAAGCCCGCAAACAAGCCGGCGTACGTCACCGTGGCGGGCATCGAATACCTGGTCGAGGTCCTAAACACAGACATCCGCCGCGTGCCGGCGTCGTGGATCAAGGTCAGCGGCACCAAGCGCGCGTCGCGGTTCCACACGCCGACCGTGGTGCGTCTGATGCGCGAGCGCGACCAGCACAAGGAAGCACTGGCAGCCGCCTGCGACACGGCGTTTGCCGCCCTGCTGGCCGACATCGCTGCCTGTTACCAGCCTCTGCGAGATGCCGTCGCTTCGCTGGCGACGCTGGACTGTCTGTTGTCCTTGGCGCGCGTCGCCGCCATGCCCGGCTACACGAAGCCGACGTTGTTGGAGATGGAGGAGAGTTCGTCGGCCTCCACGCTCCAGATCGACGCCGGCCGCCACCCGGTCGCCGAGCACACCCTGCCCTCGGGCTACATTCCCTTTTCGGCCCGCCTCGGCGGCGACGACGGTCCGCGCGCCCTGTTGATCACCGGCCCCAACATGGGCGGCAAGTCGTCGTTTGTGCGCGCCGTCGCCCTGCTGGCCCTCATGGCCCAGGTCGGCTCGTACGTCCCGGCCGCCGCGATGCGCCTCACCCTCGCCGACGCCATTTTCACGCGCATGGGCGCCCGCGACAACCTGTTTGCCGGCGAGTCGACGTTCATGGTCGAGGTGTCGGAGACGGCCGCCATCCTGCGGGCGGCCACGCCGCGCTCCCTCGTCGTGCTCGACGAGCTCGGCCGCGGCACCAGCACGCACGACGGCGCCGCCATTGCGCAGGCCGTGCTGGGGCACGTGGCGACCGACACGCGGTGCCTGACGCTGTTTATCACGCACTACCAGAACCTCGGGCGCGTGGCCGAGGGCCTGACTCCCCAGGGCGTGGTCCAAAACGTGCACATGCGGTTTACTGCGACCCAGTCGAAGTCGGCGGCCACAAACAGCGCTGACAACGCTGACAACGCTGAAGACGGCTCTGCTGAAGACGCTAAAGACACTGAAGGGCCTGAAGGGCCTGAGGAAATCACCTTCCTGTACGAAGTCGGCCAGGGCATGGCGCACCGGTCCTACGGCCTCAACGTGGCCCGCCTGGCCCGCATCCCCCAGCGCGTGCTCGACGTGGCTGCCCAGAAATCGCGCGAGATGGAAGAGGACGTGCGGGTGCGGAGGCTGCAGGCGGCTGTGCGGTTGGCAGCGGAGGTGCTCTCTTCTACAGATACAGAATCTACAGAAGGGGCATCTACCACTGACCAGCTGGATCACTTAATGTCGAGCATAGAACAGCTGTAATTCGATACTCGATACTCTGACATTTTGTCATGTATTTTATCATACTTCATAGCAGGCGATATAAATTAATTTTACTGGGAACATCTCAAATCGACGACGACATGCACCTGACGAGAAAGATAAATAAGAAAGGGATGAGTGACCACCGTTGAAATGTAAAAGCAAAAGAGTAAAAGTGGATGCAAAACGTAGAAACAGAAACAGAATCAACAGATAGTTTATAGTAGAAAGCAGGCCTACTTGCAGTTGAGAGTAAGAAAAAGATGAAAATGAAATGAAAAACATAAAAGCAAATAACCGTCCCTTGTCCGCATCCTTTTTGAACGCAATGCATCCTTGCAACCTTGAGAGATGGAAACCATATAGTGAAATGCAAATAAGACAGACCATGCAGAGAAAGCAAAGAATGCAAAAACAAATCGAATCCGTCCGAACCGAAACCGAATAAATGAAATGCAATGGTAGACCGCAGTAGACATGCCAAGTATATCCCCTTTCCCTTTTCCACCTCTATTCTTTTGTGCCTTTCCCTTCTTTTGTGCCTCGTGACTGTTTTGGTTGGTTTGTGATGATGTTCCCCCTTGTTGATGTTGGAAATGAAAATTGAAACGACCAAAAGTTGCAAAATCTGCAAAACTACAAAACTTGCAAAACTGCAAAACACCAGCAACCGTGTAATGCCACAATGCGCTCAGACTTGGGACAACACTCTTTTGTTTTTCTTTTCAGCCCGCGCCTGGCAACTCACAGCTCAAACAGCCGGTTCGAGCCCTGGAAGGTCGGGTCCGTGTAGCTGCCGTCCCGCAAGTTGTCGTTGCGCTGACCGTCGTACCCAAACGGAGAGGCAGTCGGGTCCATGTTGAAGCCGCTGTACGGAGTAGGAGGGACACTTGGGACACCAACACGCCGGCTGTCAGCGGAGTATGATGAGGACGCGGCCGCTCCTGTTGGGTCGGTCGCCGAGGTGGTGCTGCTGCCGACGCCGCCGCCAAACATCTGGCCGTCAAATGGCGGGTACATGCTGCTGCCGCCGGCACTGCGGGGCTGCGTGTTCAGATGATTCAGAGGGTTGAGGGTGTTGCTCGGCATACCCGGGGCCAGGGTCTGCGTCACGCTCTGGTAGCCATTCCCATACGGCTGCGGCTGTGTGCTGTGGAACTGGGGGAGATGGGGCGACTGTCTGCCGTTGGCATAGTAGTGCGCCGGTGTAGTGGTGTGCTTGAAGTAGGCATCGCCGTCGGCGATTGACAGGTTCGAGTCGAGCTGCTGCAGAGCAGGACGGTCGTGCAGCATCTGGTCGAAGCTAAGAGAGAGAACAGTGTTAGCCAGGTGTGCTTCATGATGGAAGCCGAGAAAGGGATTCGGGGAATCTTACCTGTTGGGGTGGCCTTCAATAAGAGAAGCCTGGGGGTTGGCTGTATCCATGTTAGCAAAAGTCGCCAAGTTAAGGAATGAGTAATGTGAATTATCAGAGTGTGTCAACCTACCAGGATCGTAATAAACATTGAATGAGCGAGCTGGGTTGCGGCCGAGAGCGTAGACGGCCTCCTCAATCTCAGCGGACGTCTCCCGGACGCTCTGTGCCATCTTGTCGGCGCTCTCGGACGGTTGAGTTGATGCGCGGGTAGTGCGGGCCTTGGCGGTGGGCCGAGAACCAGTTCCGCGTGAGTTGCGCTTCTTGGCTGGGCGCTCGTCCTGGTCATCTTCCGCCTTGGTGGCAGCCCGCGACTTTCTCTTGCGGGGAGGAAGGGGAGTGCTCGGTGGGCTGCCTTCAGTGGACGATGGGCTCGCGTAAATATCGCGATCCTTGCGCAATTCAAACATAGGGCCCCAAACTTGTTCTGTAGCAGTGACAGCCAGAGACGTGGCCTTGAGCAGGTCAATGGCGGCATCATCCTTTCTCTGGTTACGTTTGCGCTTTTGGTCGGGAGTGGCAGCGTCAAACATATCCATTCCCGGCCAGATGATGCCCTTGAGCTTGATGAGAGAAGTCTCATCTTCAGCAAAAAAGACAGAGCCGACCTCGGATGCAGGAGCAGTGGTGGGATCAGCAAAGCTAGCCGGCTTCTTGTCGCTCACAAGGAGGCTGCTGCTGTCACCAGGATAGGCGGAATAGCTGCCAGAGCGCTGTCTCACGGAACCAGGCGTGCTGTAGGGAGCCCCATTGGCATAGTGGTCCCGACGAACACCGTAGCCAGAATCGCGGCCATGAGCGTTGGAAGCAGTACTCCAGTTGGCAATAGGGGGCCGCTGATCGGGAGTGTGGTAGGCCGAAACTGGCTCAGAGACATCCTTCTTGATGAAGTCGATCGCTGGAATAGACGCAGAGGCAGATGCAGGAGCAGATGCAGAAGCGGACTTGCGAGCTGGCTTGGGTTTCTGTCAGAGAGCGAATGTGGTTAGCAATGATAGAAAAAGAAAAGAGAAAGAAAATGCGCATTGGTGTGACTTACTGGAGTGCCAGATGCACGGCTGCGGCGAGGCGGCTTGCCCTTGCTCTTGTTCCGAATGCGTTCAGAGAGAAGACGCTCGATGCCGTTGTCGGCGTACCACTTCTCATACTGCTTGAGCTCCTCGCTAGCAGCCGAGTTGGAGCCGGACTCAAACTGCGCATTAAACTTCTGGCTCAGATGGGCCTTGGATCCAATGTGCGTGAGGAGATGGGACACGTCTGAAAACTTGGGCTTCTTCGGGCAGAGGAGACACTCGAGAGAAATGTCAAGCTCGGGGTCAATAGGGCCATCAGCAAGACCGTGAGCAGGGACAGATTCAGCGTTGAGGGCCGAATTGACGGCCGGGGCAGATGAAGCCTTGGCGCTGCCAATAACCGGGGTGGCATCTGGGTGAACAATTGCAGACATGGCCGGAGCCAGAGCAGGAAGAGGAGTCATGGGAGTAGTCTTCCCAGCTGGGGCGGTTGTAGAGGGAGCGGCCTTGACCGGAGTGTCCATCTGAGCAATAGCAGCCATTGTGTACCTGGGCGAGGACCGGTGTTAGCTTCGTGATGGCAGGCAAGAGGGATCGAGTGAAGGACAGAGAAGACAAAAGGAAGGCCAGGTGGGAAGGACTCACAGAAAGATGGTGATGAAAAGGTTGAGAAGAAGCATTACACGATAGCTCCTGACTTAGGATGGAAGAGAATGGGGAGGAAGGTCTTGTTTGTTGATCCTTTGCTTTTGAGGCTCGCAGCTTCCGCTTTGAGCTCTTGCAGTGCGAGAGTTTGAGTTTTGACCGTCTTCTTCAAGAGAAGATGGGAAGCAGCAAACTGGCAATGTGATGTCTTGTGACTGGAGCCGGGTCGCTCTTGCTATTCTTCTGGTAGAACACTCCGTGGAGTTGAGCAGGAGGAAGGACGGATATGTTTGAGGAGAGAACGAGTAATCTCGTGTCCTGTAAGAGAGCCTGCTGAGATAATGTGGTTAGCAAGAGCGAACGAGGGGGTGAGTTAGATTCGACAGTCCACGAGGACTGCATCTGATTTCACTTTCAAAGACATGAGACCGAAAGTGAGGAAGGAAGACACCCAGAGATGAAGGCAAGCGCGAAAGCAGGGAAGGAGAGATCGAGCGTCTCGTCGCAGGAAACGATCTCGCTCGAAGAATGCTCGAAAAGGGGCACGTGTGGTATGTTGACTGACCTTTGTATGCGCAGAGTAGCCGCTTGCGACGAGGAGTCGCCTCGGTATCAAAATCTAACAAGGAGCAAGTCATAGTTGCGGCTTGTGAAGATGATGATCTAAATGACCGAGGAAGAAGATGTGTGAATGGAGAGAGAAATGAAAGAGGATGGGGGGAAATAGAGGAAAAGAAGAAGGGAGATGGATGGGAAAGAGAGAGAAAAGAAGATATGGTCGAGGAGAAGGAGATGGTGAGCTCAAGAACGAGAAAAGGGGGTGGACGCCCAAAAGGAGCTGAGAAAAGGGGCCAGTAAACAGTTCGTCTTGAGCAGGAGCACAAAGTAGAAGGAACGGCGTTCAGATGGCAGCGGAAGTCGCGATGCGATAGAGAACGAAACGAGAAGGAGCCCGAGAGAAAATGGGGCGTGGTTTCCTGTTCGGTATGATAGAACCACGCGTCGGTCGGCTGACTTGAGGAAAGAACAAGCTTATCGTGCGTAAAGAAGGAGAAAGACGGAAGGTGCAGTTTGCAGTGTGCGTGAGGAAAGTGCGTTCAGCAGTAGAGTAGCAGATTGGAGTGTTCGTGTCGTTTTTGTCGTTGTTCGCTCTTGCCTTGTGGTTGTGGTAGGAAGAAGAGTTCGAAAGTGGAAGGAAAGAAAGATGGAAAGAGGGAAGAAATATTTTCTGGGAAAGAGGGAAGGAGCAGATTTTGACCCTCAACTTTTTTACCCCTCCAATTTTTGATACTCCCCTCCTCAAGCTCTGGCCAGCCACCTGTTTTTTGAAAGTTCAGATGTGAGGAAGGTGCGAAGGGGCCCAGCGAGGCCTTCCTTCCCAAAGCGGCCATTGTGCCCATTGTAGGGTAGAGCGAGCCCTCTTAGGCCACGTGCGCAGTGCGGGAAAACCTATTGTAGGCCTTTTGACTGTGCGAAAAATGAGGATTGAGATGAATAGCACAGTTTTGGCAAGAGCACGATGCAAAGACGTTGTTCTGAATAGGGTGCGTAGAATGGTTGAAGCTCTAGATAATATGCAGATGCGATGTAGATCGCGATGCGCACATCTCGGCCACACAATGCAACGTCGCCCAAGAAAATGGAGAAAGCCAAGCAAATGGATTGATTGGGGTACCTGGCACAGCAAAGAATGTCCAATGAACAAAGGAAGACATGGGATTTGGTGAATTAAATTGTGGCTTTCGAAATTATGGCAAACGGTTCTGTCCTCCATTTTCGCCTCATAATGGCGGGCTCGCTGCATCACCGCCAATGATTTTTGCAATCGTCTCCTTGGGCATACAATAGCCTGCATGCACCGGTTCCAGTCCTGGGAAGTCGAGCAGAGACAGTCCAGCCAACGCATAGACTGTATGCCATACATCGACCATATTTCCTGGCCGGTCGGCAAACCCGCCGTTTTCTGGGTCTTGGCAGCTCAGAATGAAAGCAATCAGCGAGTCGCGGTCAATCCAGTGCAGACGGTCGACGAGCGCAAGGCTGCTCAGCACCCACCAGCTGTAGCAAACATCCTCCTTCTTCTCGGGCCGGCCATTGAGCCCGCCATTCGGGACTTGGCGTTCGCTGAGCCAGCGGCCGACCTTGTCAGAATCGGCCAGATCGAGCCGGCCGGCAACAGACAATGCTGCCAAGCACGTAAAGACCTGGCCCGCATGCGATTCGGCGCCAGGACGCACTCCGTATCCGCCGTCAAAATTGGCACAGGCGGCGACGTATTCGACGGCCTTGTCGATATCAACGAGTTCCAGCTGGCCAAGTAGCGACAGTGCATTCAGGGCGCCGTACAAGAAGCGCGTGTCCTCCTCGCCCCATTCATCGCCAGTGAATGTGCCTGTCGACCGGTTTTGCAGATTTGCGATGACTAATCGGTTAGACTGGAGAAGATAATAATGATTGTAGCAGGGCCGCATCACCTACATTGCGCTACAGCCTCCCGGCCTGGCCCTCGGGTGTCAAGCTCGTCCAGGGCATCAATCATCGCCAGGATCTGGACCGCACTGACTGTGTAGAGCATGTGTGCATCGTGGCCCGGAGCTGCCGCGAATCCGCCGTTCTCACACTGGCACGACATCACAAAGTCAATCGTCTCATCCCGTGGCAGGGCGTCCGGCTTGTTCATGAAAAAGAGCGATGCCAGGCCCCAGTAGAGGCCGTTGAGCCGCAGATGCTCGGTCAGCCAGTATTCGTACTCATCTTGGCGAGAGTTGAGGCTCTGGATGTACTTGACGTGGGCGTCGGTGGCCAGCTGGGTCTTATCGTGTGGCATGGTTGATGAAGAGATGTTCCCAGCTTCAGTGAGAAATGAGATGTCGCTGTGATACAACAACCAAGTTGATGCTGCGTTTGAATGTCGTTTGGATGCCTAAGCTCGATTTCGAGATGAGGTGGTTCACTAGTGGGACACTATCACGTGTGCGGTGGTGTGCGTTGTTATCAACACTGCCAAAAGCTTGCAAGTTTACTACATTAAGTACCGTGTGGATATCTAGTCACAGTATCTCATGACGTCTTGAACAAACCACCAATCTCATATTTTCCGGCGAGGACATTTACGCTGTCCACGTTTTTGACATGTTTACGACTTGGAAGTTTAGCGATTGTCCCTCTGCTCTTTCGGCCCTCCCAAGCTTCCTGTCAGACACAGATGCCTTCATCACAAGCTACAACCTGACTTCAGGTCACATGACAAGATTTCGACAGCCTCACGATGAGCATGTCTGACAGACAGTCCCAGAACGGCGGCAGGTGTGGTCATGGTGGCAAAGTGTGTGACCGACCAATGCCGTCAACAATGCCTGTCATTTTGACGGGCAAATCGCAAACGGCCGGCACCGATTGTCAGATACCAGTAAACCGCCAGTGCTGTAACCCCGCCAAAAACACCCCGCCTTACAGTACCACCCACTCACAGCTTCTGGAGTACTTTCCTCCGTGTGGAGCGGACCGTGACAGCAATGTGCGACATCGTGCCGTCTCGAGAGAATGAAGACAACAACACCGCTTTCTTAGTGATACAGTCTAATCAGATGAGAGGATCTCGTCTTGAAGTTTCTCGGCGTCATTCCCAAAGCCAAGATGTCTGAGTAAGAGACTACGAGGCCGCTAAAGGAACAACAATCACCCTTTCCCAACATGTTAAAGTGCCTGCCTCACAGACTTGTCTGCAAGAAGACTAGTTCAGGAACCCATTGGTATCCGTGCCCGCCATGAGACCCAACTCAGGTCCGGCCAACGGCACTCAAATAAAAAGGGGGCGACTGCCAAAAGCAAACACAGACGCAATTGGATGCGAAATGGAAGGCACGATAGAGCGCAAACAGCAAGCAAGGAAGGCAGTCTAGGCACCGGACGCACCTCCCCTTTGTACTGAGTGAGCAAATATTGTCCGTCGCTCCTTCCACGCACTACGACGGTGTCCTTTCCGTTGTTTTCAAGGAAAGATACATGTTGCGCGTATGGCGGTACTTACCAGCCGACCGGTCTAGAGAACCGGCGCGGTCTGCGTTCACCGCTCCTGCCAAAGCAAGGAATCTCACTGTGGATGTCATCTCATAGGCAGGATGAGGAAGGCTCGACTGGCCTCATCCAATTTCACAAGATAAATTGCAATCCACGTAAGAGACAGAGACATCTACTCTGCACGCAAAGTCTAGACCTCCGTCCCGTCACTGGAATGGATTCGCACGGTTGCCCGTGAGCTTCTCCAGGGCTGTCCCATCCCTTCGGCGTCGTGCACCGACCGGTAAAAGTCCGTCCCGATTAAAAGGATTATGTCCAAGCTGCTCGTGCACAAGCAAGAAAACGTCAATCACCGTTGCCCTCCTTCCCTCCCTCGTTCCTTCCTCGTATTATCTTCAGAACGTGAGTGGGGCCGTCGCCGCCAAAAAGCCATAAAACCCTCCGTGTTCCTGTCTCCAAGATGAATGGACCAACAACAACGCCCACACTAGCGCACTTTCCCTGCGCATCAGCCCCCCTTCTTTCGCTCTTTCCCTCTCCTCGTCTTTCCTTCTTTGATTTTCCCCCTTTCCTTCGAGCCCCCCAACGAAAGAGCGAAAATGGGATTGTGAAGAACGGGATGGGAAATGGAAAGAGCTCCGAGAGCCTACGCCGTGTCCCGTAAAGTGATGCTCCATGCTTCCTGCCAAAAACGTAGACTCGCAGGCCCCTCCCAACCGTTGCAGTTTGTTAGTGCTGCTTCCTCCGCACCTTTCCACAGCATATCGCACTTGCCAAAGCCAAAGCAAGCCGCCCCTGAGGTGCGGTGCACGTTTCAGGTCCGCTTTTTCCTCACGCTTGTCCTGGAACAGCGCCCCTTTTGATACCAATTTGAAGAGGAGGCTGCTGCGTACAAAGTAAGATTCTCGTGCAGAGTGCAGAAACAAGAAACACACTGCAGACATATCGTTGGCTCTCACTGTGTGTGTGTCTGGACAAGATCGCCCTCTCTTTCCTATTCTTGCTTCCTTCGCTGTGTCCCGCATGTCCCTCGTTTCGTCTCTTTCCCTCTCTTTCATCCCGTGCCAGTCGTTTCTCGCACTCTCTCCACCGCTCGATCGCTCCTTCCTTCAGTTTCCGTACCTTCCCCTCAACTTGTACTGACCTGTTTCGAGTCTCCAAAACTCGATCCTCGGGCCCCTTTTTCAAATTCCAAATTCACAACAGGGCACAGCCCAACCCTCACACCCGAACGGCCAGCCGCTGTCCATTCGCCCTCACTTTATCGCGCGCTTTCAAGCGGTCTCGTCTGTCAAGCCAGAGAAACACAGGAACACAGAGGGACAGAAACAAACGCCCAAGCCCCGCCGGTTGCACCCTTGCTCTGCCTGGGTCTCCATTTTGTCACAGACTTTAATCTGCCTATTCTCTGTCCCTGGAGCCATCCTGCCCATTCCTATTCTTACGCACACAACGACAGAAAGAGGGCCACCGCCAGCCGCTTGGTTTCTTGGGTTTTCTCTCGCTTCTCGTTTCCCCCCTCTCCGCACGATTCTCCTGCGCACAACACGCCCGCCCGCCGCCGTTGGGACGTTGGTGCAACATACTTGTCGCAGCCTTTTTCACCTTCCTACACGAGTGATCAAAATATAGGAGTGGCGGCAAAGGGCACACAACAGTCAACTCACAAGCTCAGAACGGCTGTCCAGCAAACCCACACAGAAGCTCAAGCCAGCCAGCACAACCAGAGACAGTTTGCCCGGCGAGCCGCTGGCGAACCCTCAAGATGGGACGTAAGCCCGCACCGCAGCCGCTGGCCTTGTCAGGGGCGGCGCTCCCAGCAAGCGATCATAGGCTTCCTGAAACCCTCAAGATCGTCTCCCCAGACGAAACCCCGTTTACGTCTTCGACACGATCGCCTGCGTCGCCGCCGCCTATCTCGTCTCCCTATCGCCAGGGGCAAGCCCAGACCTCGACCCAGATCCAGACCCAGACTTCGTCCAATCGGCCACCTCAGCCCCAATCTCAACCCCCTTCTGTTCCCCAAGCACAGGGACAGGCGCAGACACAACAAAAGTACCAACAACCTCTCCACGTTGCCGACCTTGTCCAACAGCCTCTTGACGACATCGACAGCCCCGGCTACCCTCCGCTGACCAACACCGCGACGAACTTTGGCTACGCACAACCTCAACAGCAGCAGCAAGGCCAGCAGACATACCAGCAACAACAACGATACCCGTCGCAGCAGCATCAACAGCAGCATCAGCACCACCTGCCCCAGCAGGTCCAACAGGCACAACAGCCGCAACCGCAGCCGCAGCATAAGAGCCACGGCCGGTACAGACAAAACGACGACAAGGCTTCAAAGTCCTCCAACTTCTTCCGCTTTGGCAAGTCGTCCGTCGCCAAGTCCTCCGAGAGGCTCGTTTCCAGCAGCACGGCGCCTGCCAACTCAGGTGGCGCGCAACAGTTTGAAGACAGTGTATCACGAGGCTACGAGTCCCCGAGATCGAAACATTCTGGAACATCAGGTAAGGAGCTTTTACTCGTCCACGATCTGCGCAACAAGATGGAGCACAAGACCAGCATATCTTTTTTTTTCCCTCTTTCTGCATACGAGAAGGCCTCTCCAAAAAGATCGGCAGGAACAAGAGGAGCAAAACAAGGGTTGCGGCAAAATGCACAAAATAAAAATGCAGCACGTATCTTCCCGTTCGTAGGGCGGCCGTCAGACTGCAAGCACTTGAATGCAAAAGGCAAATAAACCGGGGCGGTAATAGAGTCCGCTGCTTCTAGGCCCTGGGACTGCCCGCTGTCAATCCCCCTTACTAAACGGCTAGAGCTTCACACTGATTTTGGTCTCTCCCTTGCGACAACCCTTGTTTCCTGCTTCCTCCCTTTCTACATTCTACCTTTTTGCTGGCTTTCACTGGCTCTTTGCTGCGTTTTACTATCTCTCTTGCCCTTCTCCCTTCGATTGGGTTCATTTTGAATGCTTCTCAGACATTTTTCTTTGTGGCTAAACAGAGTCCTCTTACGCAGATCACAACGCCCAACAAAGAGCTACAACCTCCAGTGGCGCTGCCCTCCCGACTCGTTCAGAGGCATCGCTTGTCTCTTCTGCGACCGAAGTCGACACTTCGACCAGTACACCCTCAGGAAAGAAAGGCAAGCAGAAGGTTTTTAATCGCCTCGGACGCACCAGATCCATTCACGACGACATCAGCGCACCGCATCCCCTCAATAGCAACACAAGCAACAACAATACAGCCGCCGCCGGTGCGACCAGTCCTGGTTTCCAAGGGACCCCAGGAAACGCCGCCCAAATGAGAGTGGTCGACCAACCCGAACGCGCACACCAACCGCCTCCTTCCCTCAAGACGGCGCCTCCTGCGCAGCACGATCGCAGCTTCCGGGAAATGATGTCCTCGTCGACACGCAACCACTCGGCCGACCGGGCGCTGAGTCGTGACGTCCCCAGCGGACGGGACAACCACCACGGCCATCGCGGCCATCGCGGCGACCACGGAGCGCAGCCCTCGTCCCTTCGCGACAATGGAGGCTACACTTTCTTCAACGGGCTTAAGAACTCGTCGAGAAGCGCAGCAGACATGATTAGCAAGGGCCTCTTTGGCAAGAATGGGCGCAGCGGGGGTGTGCCAGAGCGGGAGCCAGTTGTCGACGACGAGCACTATGTGCTCAAGGTCATCAACCAGCCTCTGCTGGAGCAGACACGCCTGACCCGCATTTCCAAGCGGCTAGAGGATTCGCGGGACCGCACAGAGTTTTGGATGCCCGCGTTCCCATGGCGGGCCATTGACTATCTCAACTACAAGGGCACAGACGTGGAAGGTCTGTACCGGGTGCCTGGCAGTGGCCCCCAGATCAAGAAGTGGCAGCGCAAGTTTGACGAGGGTAAGTCTACCCCGAGAGTGCTCAAACGAAGTCCTTTTGTCCTTTTTACTAACGGATTGTAGAATACGACGTCGACCTTTTCACGCAAGACGACCTTTACGATATCAATATCATTGGTTCGATGCTCAAGGCTTGGCTGCGTGAGCTGCCCGACGAGCTGTTCCCCAAGGAGGCGCAAGAACGGATCGCCCGCGAATGCGCTGGTGCCGAAACCGTCCCCCAGATGCTCGTCGACGAGCTCTCGAACCTGCCGCCCTTCAACTACTACCTGCTGTTTGCCATCACGTGCCATCTCAGTTTGTTGCTGGCACACTCGGACCGCAACAAGATGGACTTCCGCAACTTGTGCATCTGCTTCCAGCCGTGCATGAAGATCGACGCCTTCTCGTTCAAGTTTTTGGTGTGTGACTGGCGCGACTGCTGGAAGGGCTGTATCAACGAGCCCAAGTACATTGAGGAGGAGTACAAGCTCTTTGACATGCCGCCGCCGCGGGGGATCGGCACCGTGAGCCACCAAGACGACGAGGACACGTTTGACGTTGAGATTGACCATGTGCAGCCGCCGCCACCCGCGGTTGTGGCCGGTGGTAGTGACGACCGCTCAAACTCAAACGGCCGGCCGACCATGGACCGGCAGGTATCGTCGTCGGACAGCGGTGCGCAGTACGGCAACAGCAGCAGCAGCAACAACAACAGCAGCAGCAGCAACCACAACAACAGCAGCAGCAGCCACAGCCACAGCGCAGAAAAGCCGCGGTCCAAGAAGAAGCCGACGATCGAGACGGGCAGCGTGGCATCGAACGAGACCTTGTCGACGACCCTGACGATTGAGAGCCAGCGGGTGACAACACCACCAAGGCAGTCAGGCGATCTGCGCCCACTGTCGCCCATCAAGCCGCTGTCGCCTCTGGGCTTCTAAGCTGTCACACACCTTGTGTGGTTGAGGCGATGGAATAATAGAGCGGTCCAGTACCTTCCGTCCAGTACCTCCCGTTTTTCTTTTCCGCCTTGCACACTTTTGTATATGAGACGAAGACTGGTCTTCCAATTTCGTCAAATCTCACCCGCAACATTCCTTATCCAATATCTGTTTATGATATAACGTCCTTTACGAGCATTTCTACTGTACTTCAACCGGCCTGGCCTTTCCTCGACTTGATTTTTTGGCTTATTTTCTGCGCAATCGTTTCAACTGTCTTTTTCGAATATAACCCCTTTTGTTTTCTTTTTCGTCTTTTCGTCTTTTCGACTCCCCGTCTTTCTGCCTTCTACCTCCTGTTTTCTGTCTTATATATGCCGGGTTTTACTTGCACACATTCACTCTTGCGTTTTGAGTCCTGCGTTGCTTCCTCTCCTAGCGCTCCTTCCGTTTCTGCGTGCGGTCTTTTGCTCTTGTTATCATTTTCTGTTGCTCCCTTTTTGCTTTTTGTATCTTTTTGTATACCCTCCTGGATTTCTCTCCTGGGTCCTGGTATTGTGCTGGACATGTCGAGTTCATAATAGTCATTGGTTATATTCCTCTTTTTGAATGAAAAGTAAACGTCAAATTTATATATGGTATTGTTTCAAACAGATTGATGCAAAGTGCTTATGTGCGCTCATATTATACGTGGTATATTAACTCTGAACATATTTTATTATGCTGTTTTAGCTTCTATGTTTTTTGGGGAAATTTTTTTTTGAAAATGCAAAACAAAAAGCAACATTTATTATTTTAATTTTTAAAAAAGAGATAAAAATAAAAACAAGACAAAATAAACCATGGTATTTTATTATCCGAAAATTACAAGCTTTTAACAAATGTATCATCAACGCCATGCCAGAAATACAGAGGAAGTACACAGTATTATGAGCCAAAATCCAAACCACCGCTTCCCGCCATCTACCTCCGAGCAAACCCTGGAGGAGGCGGCGGCGGCATCCCGTTGCCAGCTGGGTAGCCCTGCTGCCCTGGTGGCGGTGCCATTGGCACATTGTTTGCACCCGTCGAGAAGCCCGGCGGCGGCATATTGCGATAACCGCCAGGGCCACCAGGAGGACCGCCGCCGCCGGCACCGCCGGGTGGAGGTCTTGCAGGAAGACCGCTGGGAGCCATTGGCAAGCCAGGGCCACCGCCTCCACCACCGCCATAGCCCTGAGGAGGACCGCCCCGGCCACCACCTCCATAGTTTTGCCGTGGGTATTGCTGCTGGTGTTGTTGGTAGCCTCCGTAGCCTCCGCCGCCTGGTCCTCTTTGTGGCGGGTAGTGTCCGCCGCCGTTCTGTTGCTGTGGTGGACCTGACAGCGAGGATGCGCCGTTCATGCGGTTCGGGTTGTTGTGGCTGTTGATGGGCAGAGGCGTGGCGTTGGCGCTGGTGGCGGCGGGTGCTGGAGGGCCGCCGTTTGGTGCGCCTTGCGCTCCTCCTTGCGCCGTCGGCCGGTTCATCAAAAACGCCGGCGGCAGCGGCTGGATGTCGGGCACGACGTTGTGCTTCTTGCCCTCGGCGGCCAGCTTGCGCTCCGCTTCGTCGCCGTGCCGCTCGCCCTTGCCGTCCTTTTTGTAGGCGTACTCGACGGCGATCTGCTTGCTCAGCAGGTACTGGCCGTGCATGGCGGCGCGCGCGGCGTCCGACGCCTCGAAGCTGTCGAAGCTGACAAAGCCGTAGCCTTTGGACAGGTTGTTCTGGTCGCGGACGACGTTGGGCGCGACCACCAGGCGGCCAAACTGGGCAAACGTGTCGTACAGCACCTTTTCGTCGACCTGCGGATCCAGGTTGTTGACAAACAGCTCGGCGCCAATGTCGGTCGCCCGTTGGCGGTCGGCCGACGCCTTGTTGACGCGCACCGGCTTGCCGTACAGCCGGGCGCCGTTCAGACACCGCGACGCGTAGTCGGCCGACTCGGGCGTGTCAAACTCGACGAACCCAAAGCCCTGGTGCTGCCGCGACACGCGGTCCATGGGCATGTGCACATTCACGACGGGGCCCATTTGGGTCATGAGCTCCCACATCAGTGGCTCGGTGAACCGCTCGTCGAGGTTGCCGACGTAGACGGTGGCCTCCTTGTTCTGTTCCCAGTGGCGGGCGGCCATGGCGGGCAAGGGGAGAGGGAGTAGAAAGGACGAGGGTGGGAGGTAAAAAAGGTCGGTCTTGCGTCGTTAAGTTCGTTTGCGATGGCAGGCGATAAGTTTGTTAAAGTTGGTATGTTCGTTTGCTGTCACCAATGATGTCGTAAACGCGCTGTTTAAGCAGTGTGGAGAGTCGTAGAGGAGTGCAGAAAGAGGTGGCGCCGTAGGACGAATATTGTTGTCGTGATCGTTCTGCCTTTCCGCCTGGTCGCGATCTCACAAAAAGTATCGTACAGAGTGATGTTGAAGCTTTTTCGTGCCCCTGGTAGCTTTGCTTAGAGCCTTAGACGCGCTACAGGTCTGCTGCGCTAGGTGTTGTTAGCGATTGGCAAGGCTGGAGGCGAGTTTGCAAGTGGTCGGCAGCCGGACTAACGAATTTTCCGCGCTAACAACTGGCGCTGCTGGGGAGGCGATTCCAGCCGAGTGCCAGCGCCAGAGCCCAGTGTCCCAGTGTCCCAACGGGCGTGGGGTCCTTGTCCAGCGCCGATAAAATTTGATCGGATCGCAATCGCAACGCGCACGTCGCAGCCAACATCAACCGCGAACCGACACGGAACCTCAACCACTCGCAACACAATCGTATGTTGACATTTTTGGTATATTCCGCGATAGCTACTTGCTGTAATTGCCTCTAACACCAACAGACTGCGACACAGCCACGATGTTCTCCCTTTCCGAAGAGACCAAGGTACGACTTGACCTGACCCGGCTGGACGACGATACGATGGACGAGAAGGATGGCTGGCCTGCCACTCGGTTTCGGTCAATCGGCAATGACGAGAACAACCGCTGACACGACAATAGGAGCGGATCAGCCGCATCATTGACATTTCCCGCGTGGCCATCCACTAGTATGTTTTGTCCTTCCCAACAAACTCATGTTCTCATGTTAGGATCTCGACTAACCTTTCTGCAGTGGCTACCTCCCCCTGGTTCTCTACCTTGGTATGTGACAACCACGACGACGGCGACAGATGACAGATGGACAGAATAACCGTACTTCCTCTTTCTTCCGACCAGAGTCTAACTTTTCCAGGCTACACCCGCAGCGAGCCCCGGCCAGCAATGATTCGGTATGTTTTGTCCCGTGTGTCTTTGGAGAGAGACTTTGCATACTGACCGCACCTTTAGCCTCCTGTCGCCGCTTTCGTAAATGCAGAGCGACCGACGAACCGAACAAGCAAGAGGACGCAGCCGGAATGTCTTTGACCACCACAACATGGCACGAGACCATGCATTTGAGTTACGGATGACACGGCCAATCGACTCCTCTTGTCAAGCACTCGAGAAGCGGCTTTTTTGTAATGGAAAATAAACGAAAAAACCGACAAAAAGGAGAGACGGAATACAAGGACATGTTTACGAACAAAAATGACATAAATCATACGTCACAATACAACTTGGACGTCTGATGGGGAAGGCCTTATTGGTATGGTGCTTGTTCTCTGTAATAGGAGAACAGCACCCTGTATATTAGTATACGAACGCATCGCAAAGAATATACCACTCAATAGACTACACTGTCTCAGACTGTGTGCTACCATTATTTTGCTTGTAATGTTGTGCATTTTCATTCTCGTCAATGTTGCATCTCTCTGCTTAGTCATCGGCTACCTGCGGCAAAGTGCGTCATAGGATCGGAGTGGGGCCGATCGTACCAATTTCGGTCGTCAACTTTGAGCTTCTCATATTGACATCTGACTTGTTTTTCTCAGAAAAAAAAAAGTCTTTCTCAACCATCTCTTCACAGAATGATCGCAGCCTCGCGACCACTCATCAACTTATGACCTCTGCCGGCGACGCACGTCATGCGGCCCAAGACGGTGCCGGCGCTGGCCCGTCGCCGACAATGTCCCGACTCTCACCGGCCTTTGTCGAGGCCGTGGCTGGGCTGACGGCCGGGTCGGCGGCGACGCTGGTGGTGCACCCGCTGGACATTGTCAAGACACGAATGCAGAGTATGTCCGACAAGTGTGATCACTCGTCATCACTCCACTTGACATTTTTATAACTTGACAACTAACATGACAGTCTACACCAAAACAGACGCAAATGGAGGCGCCTCTGCGCGCCCCTCGACATCGTCCGTCGTGCGCAGCCTGCTCGACGCGCCGCGCCCGCTGGCGGCGCTCTACCGCGGCCTGACGCCGAACCTGCTGGGAAACGGCACGAGCTGGGCCGCCTTCTTCTTTTTCAAGTCGCGGATCGAGACGCTGATGAAAATGAACATGAAATCGACGGTCGCGGCTGGCCGTGATCTTGGTCCTGCACACTACTTTGTGGCCTCTGGTCTGGCGGGCGCCTGTGTGCAGATCCTGACAAACCCGCTGTGGGTGCTCAAAACACGCATGCTGTCGTCGGACCGCCACGCCGCGGGCGCGTATCCGAGCATGTGGGCGGGCGCACGGCATGTTTTGCGCGAAGAAGGCTGGCGCGGGTTTTACCGTGGGCTGGGCGTGAGCCTGATCGGCGTCTCCCACGGGGCGGTCCAGTTTGCCGTCTACGAACCGCTAAAGCGGCTGGTCCTGGGGTATGAGAACGAGAAAAACAAAAATCGGGGCCAGGATACAGTGACCGCGCAAGCCCGGAACGAATCCACGCTGGTCGTCTCGTCCGTCGCCAAGCTGGTGGCCGGTGCCGTCACCTACCCCTACCAGGTCGTCCGCAGTCGCCTGCAGAACTACAACGCAGAGGCCCGCTTCGGACGCGGCATTGTGGGCGTGTCGCGGCAAATCTGGCGTGACGACGGCGGACGCGGGTTCTACCGGGGCCTCGTGCCGAGCGTTGTGCGCGTGATGCCGGCGACGTGGGTGACCTTTTTGGTGTACGAGAACGTCAAGTACTATCTGCCGCGGTGGGCAGAACGACAGGCAAACGGACAGACGAATGTGTGACGATATTGTATAGGACCGTATATTTTTCCTTTTAGTTTTTAGACTAGACTCATAGATTCTCAGCTCACAATGGCATTTGGTTCGTTTCTTTCAACTGCACTCACCACGTTTACTAGACTCGGCAAACGAGATCCTAGCGGGGTTACTGATTTCTGAACATAGATGGCAGGTTGCAGATGGCCGATAACGATGAAAAACAGATCATTGGCAGATGACTGACAGATTGTACAGATTGTTGGGATTTCGAGCCACGCGTGGACTGCGTGGTGTATACAACCGGTGAAGAACTTTAAAAAATGTTGAAAAGAGAAGAACAGACAGAAGAGCACATTAGGCTGTGTGCATGGCATGCCTGGATGACTGCATGACACATATGCTGTGCACCATGGGCATATGTTGTTGGTTGTTTTGAGCGTGGTATTGTGTGATGTTGGGGGCCTATTGTTCTTTTTACGTTCCCTGTTATATTGTTGACAGTCGTAGTTGGTATATGTTGGCTGTTGCCGTTGATTTTGATTATTGACTGTCGACTTGCACGTCTGTAGCAATCTGCAGCAATCTGCACAATTCTGCACTCAAATCTGCACTATTCTGCACTTTAGCTGAATATCACACCACCATTGTTGACGGTTGTCTGTTACTGGTTGACAGTAGTTGCTGGTGGTTTCAGTGTCTGCCAGTAGCTGTTCTGTCCGCCACTCATTTCTTCAACATCTGGATGAGATCCTTTGTTGATGCAACGGTGCTTTTCTGTGGCGTCTGCACACATGTACAAATAATGTGCAGGTGTGCATATGAGTAGATAGGCATGGTTGCAATGGCTGCAGACTACAGTTAGCCTTCTTACAGTTGGTGAGTGTAGCTTCTGTAAACAAACCACTCTTACTGGACAAGAATAGCATGATAATCAGAAAGTTGCTTTTATTTTTACTGCTAAAGTCAACTGTCGACTGCCTTGCTGCCGTTTCAAGAGACGATGGGTTGCAATGGCGCATGCTACCCTGTCATGTAGAGTGTTTTGCACAGAATAATGAAAAAAAAAAGAAAATACGAGTTGGGCTCAGTTGTCCGCCTGTCGTCTGTAGTCGTCTGCGGCATTTTGATAGAGTAAAGGGCGGAGTAGGATGCCGTTTTCCGTACCTCTCTTTCTTGCTCTTCATATTATTTTCTCTCTATTTTCATCTCTCATCTCCCCTCTTCTCCCCCCGGCCCGTGGCGATCCCGGACTGGACTCCCGGGCGACTGCAGATGGATGATTCGATGTGAGTCCATGGTCATTTTCTGAGGGGTTTTGTCACATATTTTTTGCACTCATCTTCTCCTTGGTTCTCCTTGAGTGAATATTTGTGTAAATGTTTATGTTTATTGTATCGCATTTGTGAGTATCAATTATGAATAAAATGACAAACTAAAAAGGCAGGACTGGAACAACGGTGAGAGAAAAGAATACGAAGACAAAATCCGCTCAACTCCCGAGTCCTTAGTCCTTTCCCAGCGTCCCATCTCCCCTTTCTGTGATTTGCCACCTCCTTTCTTCCTTTCCAGCTCCTTTCCAGCCCCTTTCCCCTTCCGTTTGAATTCCTTTCCACCTAGTTCATTTCCTCGCTAGCTATGATGTTCCCCTCCTAAAATCAAAACTCAGAAAGCAAAACGCAAAAATCAAAAATCAAAAAGCAAACTTTCTTTCCAGAATAACCCCAAGTCCATCCAATAGCAAAATCAAAAGTCCTCGCTGTAATGTTTTTATGTGGTAAAATATGTGCTTAACGGCTGGGAGCGCAAGTAAAATCCGACGACCAACAGTAAGCAGTAAACAGCAAACAGTAAACAAAATCAAAATCAAAATCAAAATGAAACAAAAAAGAGAAGAACAAAGAAAACAAACAGGGTAATCGTACACAAAAATGGGACAACCAACGACGGCAGGCAACAACAAAATTGAAATCAAACAAAATAAAACACAATAAAAAAAAAATACAAATGTCGGCCGTTTCAGTTCGTAAATACTCTGCCGCCTTCACCACCTAGTAAACCCCATTCTCGAGGAAGGGGTGACCGCCCTGAGGACCAGGGTTTCCCGGTGCAGGGCCCCCTGGGTGGTGTTGCATGTGGTGCTGGGGCTGCTGGTGCTGGTGCGGGTGCGGGTGCGGGTGTTGGTGTTGTTGATGTTGGTGGTGTTGCGGATGGTGTTGATGGTGAGGCGGAGGCATGGCATACGGGCTGTTGTTGACGGGCGGCGGCGGCAGCGCTGTCGAGAGCGACGCGGAGAGAGACGTCGACAGTGGCGGCTGGAGAGACGGCTGCAGAGACGCCGGCGGCAGCGGGTGCTGCTGGTAGGGGTTTGTCTTTGGCGGCGGCGGCAGCTGGGACTGGTGCGGCTGATACATTCCGTAGGCGTTGGGTGGTGGCTGTTGCTGATGATGTTGATGTTGTTGGGGATGCTGAGGATGCTGAGGATGCTGAGGGTGCTGAGGATGCTGTTGTTGATGATGCTGCGGCGGGACCATGCCGTCCATGTAGCCGCCGCTGACGACGGGCGGTGCCAGGTGCATTCTCGCGCGGCCGTCCATCGAGATCGAGTCGTCGTCGTCGCCTTCGCCCTCGTCGTCGTCCTCGCCGTTGTTGCTGTTGCTCGGCGAGCGTCGAGACGGGCCTGCGCCTCCTGCGCCTCCTGCACCTCCGGGCCCCGCGTGGACGGGCCGCACGCGCCGGTGCTTCCCGCGGCCCTTGATGCCCTTGTTGCTGTTCTTGTACAGGCCGGCAAAGTAGCCAAACAGCTCGCGGTCGTCGTCGGTGATGGACGCCTCGACGGCGGCGTCGCCGGCGGCGGCGGCGGCAAACTTGGCCGTCAGCGCCTGGATGGCGGCGGCGTGGTACTTGTTCTGGTGGGCCTTCATGTTGCCGAGCTGCGTGAAGCGCTTGGTGCAGCCCTCGAGGCGGCAGTCGTACGGCTGCAGGCGCAGGTGCGTCTTGTAGTGCGCCTTGAGATTGCCGCGCTGGGCAAAGTACTTGCCGCACTTTTCGCAGCAAAACGGCCGCTCGCCCGTGTGGCGGCGCTCGTGCGTCCGCAGGTTGCCGAGCTGCGAAAAGTGCGCGCCGCAGCCGGCATAGCTGCACACGTACGGCTTCTCGCCCGTGTGCGAGCGCCGGTGGATGTCGAGGTGCGTCTTCTGCCAAAAGGTCATGTTGCACCCGGGGAGCGTGCACGGGTACGGCTTTTTGACGGGCACAATGTCGTCGCTGCCATCGTCCTGGGCGGCGTTGGCGTTTGAGTTCGGGCTGGCCGACGCAGGGTGCCGTCCCTTGCTCTGCTGCTTTGGCGATCCAGATCCATATCCGTACTGTGTTTGATTTTGTTGCGTTTGTTGTGTTTGTTGCGTCTGGATTTGATTTTGATTTTGATTTTGAAGCTGTGCCGCCGTCGACGGCTCGCCCTCACCGCCCGCCTCGGCCTCGGCCTTGGACTGGATCGTCCGCATCAGCAGGTCGACCTGCGTCGAAAAAGTCGGCCGGAACGATGTGTCGAGCGCCGCCGGGCCGGCTGTGGCCGTCGACGCAGAGGGGCTGCCCGCCGCGCTGCCCGACAACAGAGGCGAGTTGCGGGCAGTCCCAGTCCCACGGCCGCGCCCAGACCCGGAAATGTGAGGCGAAGACGCTGTGGCCACGCTGCTGCCGCGTCGGGCGTTGTTGTTGGCGGTCGTCCTCCTCCGTGGCGACGCAGACGGCGGCAGAGGCTGCTGCTGGTACGGAGACGTCGCCATGGGCATTTGCGGGACCGGCACAGACTGTACAGACTGCACGGACTGTGGTGGTGGAATCGACTGCTGCTGTTGTTGCTGTTGCTGTTGCTGTTGCTGTTGCATCGGAATCGTCGCGACGGGCACGGCCGCCAGTCCGACTCCGACGCCGGCGGCCGGTTCGGTTCCATAAATGCTGTTCATCAGGTGCTGCTGCTGGCGGTCTTGCTGGTGCTGCTGATGCTGGTGGTGCTGTTGGTGGTGATGTTGACTCTGGTGAGAGCCCTGTTGGTGGCCCTGCGTCCGCGTATCGTACGACATGACGGGTTGGTCCATTAGTGCATACTGCGTCGGCTGCTGCTGGTGCTGGTTCTGGTGGTGCTGATTCTGATACTGGCTATGCTGCGGCGCCGGCTGGGACCAGCGAGCCCAGTGCGGCGGGTCTGGTGGTTGCGCGGCGAGGGCCAGTTTGCCGGTGTTGGTGCTCGGGTTGGCCGAGCGAGACGAGCCGTGGCGTTGTTGATTTTGAGAAGACGTCGAGGCCGAAGACGTGGCGTTGACCACGTTGAACGCGAACGGATCCAGTGGATGGATGGGGAGAGAAAAAAGGGGAGAGGAGAGAAGAGAGAGGCGAGTGAGAAGAGCGAAGAGAATATATGAAGAGACTACGATGAAGAGACACGAGACGGAGGAAAGACTCCGAGACTGTCTTGTCTGAGCTGATGGTGGGAGGAGAAGAGAAACACGATTGATTGATAGTCAAGAAGATGGTCAAGAAGACAAGAGTGAACAAGAATGGTCGAGTCAAGTTGCAGCAGAAACAATGAAAGACAAGAAAGACAAGACGATCAGTCAAGAGGGGCGGGACGACGGGTCTTGTATGATATACACGAGAGAGGGAGGAAGGGAAGAAGGAACAGAAGAAAAGAGGAAATAGAAGAGGTCGACAATGGGAATGGTGATGTTTAAAGGTGTGGCGTGGAGGTGTGTCGTCGAGAGTTGAGAGTTGAGAGTTGATGTGTCGAGTCGAGTCGAGGGGTGTCAACAAGACGAGGCGTGCTTTCTATCGAGTTGAGGGCGTGAAGACGACGAATGTATGGTCCTGGGAAAGAAAAAAAGAAATAAAGAGAGAGAAATAAAGAGAGAGAAATAATGAAAAAGAAATAATGAAAAAGAAAAGAATCCCAAGGGACGGTGGCGGGGAGGAGAAAGAAGGACAAGTAAAAAGGAAGTAAAGAAGAAAGACGACGAAAGAGACAAAAGAAATATGTAGAGACAAGGGTCGACGAGGAGATATACCTGGAGACTTTCAGGTACATGTACTTGCAAGAGAACCTGGAAGGCGTGCCGGCAGCAAGTATTCGTAGTGAGGAGTCCAGGCCAAGCCTTTTGTTTCTTTTGTCTCTTTTGTCTTTTGCCTTTTGTCTTTTGTTGTTTCTTGTTGTCTGGAGTTGATCTCCTTCTCTGCCTTTTTCTTTCTTTTGCACTCTTTTTGCGCTTTCTTTTTCAAACACTCTTGGGCGGACCCAGAGACCCAGGTGGCGGACCCAGCAAACTCGAGCGCCGGTCGAGGATCACGGAAAGGGGATCACGGAAAGGGCTGAGGGTGGTGGATAAAAAGGAAGAAGAAATAACACGAAGAAATACATGAAAGAAATAACATGGCAAGAAATAAGAGTGGACAAGACGACCTCTTGAGTAAAAACAACAGCAAAGGAGTGAAGGGAAAGAGTACGGACTACTCCGTACATGTACAAGCAAAAAGAGTGTGGGTGGAGGTAGGGTGGGGGAGGCGTGTTCTGTGTCTGTCTGCCTCTGTGCCTTGACCTGTTGTCTCTGTCTCTGTCTCTGTCTCTCTCCAGGGGTGTGTACTTACCGACGCTCCTCCTCCCCTTCCTCCCTGAGTACACCCTCGATCTCAAGAGAACCAATCGCCTGGGAACGGCTCGAGGACCATGTTGTTCCCGCCCGCCGATCTTGGTTGAGTGCGAGTCCACCTTGGTCCACCCTTTTTACGTTTTTACTCACACTCTTCCCCAGCTAATAATGAAATCTTCGGCGTGGGCATGCTCTGCAGTCTGCACTCTTTGTTTGCACACCCACCCTCCCATTTTCATCCCTGAGAGCTGAGAAAGTACCGGGAGAGACCGACTCCCCAGAACTGCGAGAAAGAACACAGCTACTCCGTACGGTATTCTTCTACAGCTGCAGCAAAAGTGAAGAGAATTCAACACAGAGGGACAGATTAACACGACCTCGCTCCTCGCCAGAGCAATATTATTATTGTCTCGCACCAAGAGGACGACTACTGCGTAGAAACCCACCCACTACCCACAGATCCGTTATCCGTTATCCACACACGGGACCGAATGACACGAAAAAAAGAAAAAGATTGACAAGGAAAAGCTCTCATCTGTAAACCGAAATCTCGATAATCAACGCCCAACTACGAAGTACTCGGTACATACATGTACAAGTGTGTATTTACGCCGCATCTCTCTTTTTTTCTTACTTTCTTACTTTCTTACTTTCATGCCAGTACCATACCGGCACAAGTACCCCTCGCTGTCTCCATCGCCTGCAGGTACATCTTCCATCTCTTGTCCGATTTACTTATCCATGTATCCATTATCAGCTTGGACGTGACTACGGCATACCTTATTGACTATTGGCTTTGCAGTTGTTGGTAAAAGAGTAGTCGTTTTCGGTTGTGTTTGTGGTCGACTTTCACTGTCTTTTTTGTCTTTTTTCAACTTGTCTCGCTCTCCTGCCGCTCACTTCCTGTCCCAGCATCTGCCCAGCTCTGACACGGACAAGGGGCCCTGGACGCTTCGTTTTGACGACGTACTTAGTGAGAGAAGCTGGAGCTGTGACTGGGACTAGAGCTGGGACTGGGTGGGTGTGCTGGTGGCCCCCCGATTCGATAGTGTCGTTTGGCCAGAGAGAGAAACGAGAGTAAAAAGTAGTAAAAAATAGTGCACTTCTTTGCCGGCCTACTCCGTACCTTGGCAACAACTGGATTCAGAGTACCCCCACTCAACGTGCAATTCGCAATTCGCAATAGATGGCTGTTTTGTTGGCTAGGCTTATGGAAATAAACATGGGGGGAAGTTCAGTAACAGAATAAAATAACATAAAAAATAAGAATAATGCAGAAAATAAAAATCGAGATTAAACGAGGCAAAAACATAAAAGAATGGAAGAAACATGGAAGAGAAACAGACGATGTCAACGATGTCAACTGTCAAACAAGGCAAACATGATACTTGAGTTAACAGAATTGAGGGATTCAATTTGACGGCAATAGACCCGGACAAGAGACAGCCCGTCGACGGTGATGCAATCTCTTTCTTTTTTCTGTCAAGTCTGCCTTTTTGTTTTGTGCACACACTCGCTTGCCGGAGACTAACCTCGCCTCGGCGCGCGCGAGACCCAGATAGTTCAAGACCATTGATTTGCGGCGCGCATTAAAAGGCGCGCGAGTGTGTGCTCGAGTGTGCTCGAGTATCCGTGCACGATGCTAGTTGCAAGCGGACTTCCTCTCAGCCTCCATACTCCGATTCATCTTAACCTAATGTGATGTCTACAAAACACAGTCTACTTTTATGTGAGACATTTTGCAGCAGCCGCGACTGTCATGATATTGCAGTGGAGAGAAAAGACATGAAAAGGAGTTGGCGATAAAAGAGAGATGTGATATAACTGTACGGAGTAGAATGAACAGCCATTTGAGGTTGAATTTTGTCGCCTTATATGAGATGCACATTTTTTAAAAATACGTAAAATACAAATCAACAGGGAAAGTAAATAAACTTGAAAAAATAAATGCTTTTTGGCAAAAAAGTAAACCTTTTCAGATTGAAAACCTACAGCACTTCTATTTATGTTTACGGAGAGCATCTTCAGCGCCTTCCTTGAAGATCTATTATATTTATCCTTCCAGCCTCGCGATGTTCACAGATCACAGTGTCTTTTGATTTTTTTGGCCTTGACGCGTGCCCGTCTCGACTTTTTCTCTTTTCCTATCACTGTTGTTACTCTTTGCCAGTCACTCCCTCTTTTTATGGGACCCCTTTATGGCACTAGGCCACGCCGGTCGATTGATGGACATTGCTCCATTTACTACTGTATTTTACTGGGTCTTTTTTTTTTTTTTTTGGCGTCTGGGTCTTCGGGTCACGACAACGACCGACAAGGACCAGACGGAAGACGCGGACGCTTCCGACCCTAGGGGTCCAAGGCGATCACAGCGCCCAACGAGGGAAGAGAAGGACAATCAGAGAGAAAGTCGCAGGAGAACGAAGGAGAATTAGAGAATGAAAAAGAAAACGAAAAAGAAAAAGGAGAAAAGAGCGCCCGCTTCCGTGTGATTCTGGCTGCATTTTGGCGACGGAGAATGGATTACGGAGTTAAAAAGAGTGAAAATAATGGAGAAATGCAGAACGTAAGATTCAAGTACCACATGAGTATGGCATGCATGCATATGCATGGCTTGATGAGATTGGTAAAGAAGACGAGGACGACAAAAAAAAGAAGAAAAAAAAAAAGAAAAGCAATTCGATGAAGACATTCGATGCAAGGAGAACGGTTGAGGACGGGAGACTGAAGAAAAGAGAGACCAAAGAGGACGAACGAAAGACGAAAAACAAAAGTGACGATCGGCACGTTCAGCCCAGAGAGGAAAGAATCCGGGAATACGGAGACGGCCCACGAAAATCCTGCCAATAAAAAATATAAAAGGATCTCTCAAAAAGAGGAGTCCAAGCAAACCCAAGGAAAGGATCGCAAACACAAACACAAAATAAAATAGATGCGAACGCTGGCCGTGTGGCTGCGGCTGCGGCTGCGGCTGTGGTCGAGAGTCGGGGATCAAGGAGTCGAGGCCAGGATTAATACTTTAGTTCATACGACACAACTCCGAGAGGCACCAAACGAAAGAAAACGGCACAGGCAATTCCAATGCAATCCCAATCCCAGAATCCCATCCGGTCAACCTTGTTGCATATGCGGCAGACGGGAGTCCATCGTGATCCATCTCAATTCACCCATTGCCGCAAAAGGAGAAAAGATGCGCCCGTACCTGGCGGCGACCCACAAGCAAGAGGGGGAGAGGGGAAGGAAGACAAGCGGCTCTGAGTGCCTGAGAGAGGGGATGGGACAGGAAAATAAAACACGGCCAGCGCGACAAGAAAAACCCCAAAACGAAGAGGAAATACCACCTCGACCTGCAGCGGAAGCTGACCCGTTGCCGTTCCGGCTGAGACAAGGCTAGACGAGGAGAGGAGGGTACATGTATGTCGTACTTGATGTTAATGTCGAGTCTAGTCAACTTTCGTTGTCGACAACAACTCCAACTTTAAATCTTGGCCGTCTAAAACGAGGCACACTGTTTTACTTTACATGAAAATAAATGGAGGAAACTGACAAGATTGAGGAAAGGCGTTGAATGAAAAGTTGATAAAGTGGAAAGAAAGTGGATGGGAGTGGAGATGTTCAGGTACGGCGACGGACGGATTACGTCGTGGAATAATAAAATCAAATACATTCAAAAGAGGGGAGAGGCCAAACACTCAGGTTCAACGTTTAATGTGAGCAAACTCCGCCAAAATGTGACAGGTAAAATAATACGGATAAGGATAATGAATGCAGAAGTCATGAGACGACTGACGCGAAACCAAGACAGCACGAAAAGACACGACGATTGCTCAGATTCGGCCTGCGTCGGCTCTCGTCGCGTCGTTGTCGAGATACATGTACTTCAGAGTTACGAATTAAGCACGGATGCGAATTGTGACAGAGTAGAAGAAATTCTTAGTCAATATCTTGTCACTTAATCATTTGTTTTTTTGTCGTCGTATTTCCAGACCAACACCTCCATGGACACCTGCGCGAAATGACGACAAACTCGGAGCCGATCAGCAGGAGACGACAACCCCAACAGAGGAGACAAAAAGGACAAACAGGGTGATTATTTTTGTTCCCAGACGGGCCAGACCCGTTGACTCTGCGCCGATTGTGCCTAGAAAAGAAAAGCATCCCTTGGTCGTCCCCTGTCTCGCTTGAGTCTCTTCTGAATCCACTTGGACTTGTCTGCCAAAGTGGCCACTGCGTCCTGGGCGCCCGCGGGATGCTGGGACAGGCCCTGGAAGCCAGGCCATCAGCCATCAGGCCCCTGTCACTAAAATGCACTAGCATGATGATCAGTGACGGGGATTTGTGATTCGGGATGAGGGGACGAGGACTGGGGAAGGACAAGGAGAACGCCAACATAAAAAGACGAGGGCAAGTGGAAATGAAAATACATGTACTGAGTAGAATGGAGAACAAGGCGACCAGTTGATGGCACAAAATACTCACATACTCTACATGTACTCCGTACTTGCGTCGATTAAGAGATTCATTTTTATACGTCTTGGCGTGTTCACTATTCTTGACAAAGCATCATTCAGCCAGCCAAGAACTGTTGAAAACAATTCATTTCACGGTACAATATTGACTGTTCGTTCTTTGTTGTTTAGTACGACGTAGTTTCTTGCTGCTTGTTGCTTGTTTATTGCATTCTTTGATTTTGGTTCCTTGAATTCGTGCAGCCCTGTTGATATTAACCACGCCGCCTGTGCGTTTTTTAACTCTTTTAATATTCAGGACCTCGACAATATTTTAGCGATCAAGGTTTGTGCTCCCACCAGAATATCCCGTCTGGATCTTGTCATGCGTGAAGCTGTTTAACCGTTTAAAAATACACACACGGAGGCCTGCACTTACACAAAATGGCCTTGCACAAAGATCTAGATGGCATGCACAACAATGATTTAGATCGAGTAGGACGTGTGCGACGTGTGCGACGGGCTTGTTTGTACAAGAGGTCGTCCAACAATCGGATAATTATGGATTGCCGGCCCGCTGTTGTTCTATTTTCTTTTTCTCTTTTTCTCGCCTTTCTATTGAATTCTTAATTCTTTTTTCTTCTTTCTTTCCCTCTCCTCGCGAAACACAACCCGCCACCTCCTTGATCCAACAACAACACAACAACACAGCAAGCATATCCCCCCAACTTTCATTGACTGGGGGTGCCGCCGTCTCGGATGCCTCTGGACAGGCCGTTGCTTTTCATTCTGTTTGGTTCTCTCTCTTTTCTCGCCATCCTTCCCTCACCGGTTTGCCCCCATACTCTGCTAACCTTGCTCTACCCTTCCCCTCGTCCAGGCCTAACGCCACCCATAA
The DNA here is from genome assembly GCA_021396375.1 of Sporothrix mexicana. Classification (NCBI taxonomy): domain Eukaryota; kingdom Fungi; phylum Ascomycota; class Sordariomycetes; order Ophiostomatales; family Ophiostomataceae; genus Sporothrix; species Sporothrix mexicana. The sequence goes on along the minus strand of WNYC01000079.1, from coordinate 13,927 downwards.
CTGCCTCTCTTTTCTCTTTTCTCTTTTCTCTCTCCTCATCTTCCCTGCTGCTTTCTTTTTTGCTTGCTTTTTGTCTCAAATCCTTCCTTGGCTTCCTGTTCAGCCACGAAGCCACAATGGCAATACTGAGTACGTCGTACTCCTGACTGAGTATCCATATCCCAAACTCCAAGTCGAGATCAAACTCCGCCAGCCACCGTCCAGTCTCGTCCTGTTTCCTCGTTCCTCATTTCTTCTCTCATCTTCCTCTTCATGCTGCCCTTGCATTTTATTGGTGTTTTGTGTTCTGCAGGTATAAGTAGAGCGACGTATGGCGCCTGTACTATACAAAAAAGACTGCAGGTGAGACATGTCCAGACCACTATCCTCTTTTGTGATCGTGCCGTCCGCCTTTTCCTGCCTCCTTGCCACATTTTGTTGGCAGACGCAGTAGACCCAAACAGTAGTCATCTTTCTTTCAGTACCTCTCGGAGAATAAAATAGAACCGAGAGGAGACATCGAGACAGTCAACGGAGTGCTGCCCGTGCATTAGTCCAGTCAGTCTGCAGTCCAATCTCCAGTCCAGTCCTCCAGTCTTTCAGTCCACTATTTGGAGTCCTCCCTGCACGTTCAGCTGTGTCTCGAACGTATGGCTATCTAATGGCTACGAGATAAATGAATGGGTGGCTGTACGAAGCATGTCTCGATGTCCTATAGTTCTTGTTGAGGTTGAGTTGAGTCGAGCTGCAGATGCGTCTTTCTGCATGCAAGTAATTGCAGAAGATTGGAGACAACTGAATATAACTGAAGACAACTGCAGAAGATAAAAGGCGAGACATGCATATCGTCGACGTCGTTGACCGCCTCGTTTCACCGCCTGTTTGCAGTCGACTGCTTTTCGTTGATTGTTGTTCTTTTTCTTTTGTCACCATCTTTATTTCTTTGTTGTCGCCATCGTTTTTCTTTCAATTGTGCCTTCCTTTTCTTCTTTTTTCTTCGTTCTTCTTTCTTCTCCTCCCGTGATCGACGGCTGGCCGGTTGATCTCCGCGGAAGGTTTGGGGAGCTTCCGGGTGGGTATTTTACGGAGTTTGGGTAGTTTGGGTAGTTTGGGTAGTTTGGTAGTTTGGTAGTTTGGCTCTTGGGGTTTTGTTGGGGCTGGTCTTGGGCTGGGTTTTGTGGATTGTGGTTTCGTGAGAGCTAGCTTGCAGGGTATGTGACACGTAAATAAAGAAGTAAAATCGAATAAAATCAGATAAATCGAATAAAATCGAATAAAATCGAATAAAATCGAATAAAATCGAATAAAATCGAATAAAATCGAATAAAATCGAATAAAAACAATAAACGCAAAATAATACAAAGACCGTCACAACTGCACGCATCGAAAGATCGCTGGAGAATACCACTCAGCCTACCACTGGGCAATCACTCTCACTTCGCTGCAACTCTAAACGGACATGCCTTGACACGGAAAACGAGCTACCGGGACTCTGTCCTCTGCAGCCGGATGCCGTACGTCGTATGCGTGTTGAGGGACTCCGTACTCTTTGTGACTTACTTTTGTTTCTATCCTCCTTTTTTATGGTCCCTTATTGTGTGGCTGGTAAAAGTATTGTTTGCATTTAGACCGCCTGCATCTTTTACTGAAATATTGCAAATGCGTCTTCGATAAGCTTCCGTACAGCTGTTATCTGTTGTCTACATTTCTAAATATGTCCAGTTAAATGCTAAATGCAGGACTTCTCCAGCATCTCCCTTGCCTTGCATTTAGTCAATAATACGGTATGCCATTGGCTTGTTCTATACGGAGTGAAGTATTTTTTTGTATTATTTGTGCTGCTTGTATGCATCTGAACAGACATGACTTTTGACTTTTTGTCATACTATCCCATTATGTCCGCATTAAACTATCCCAAAACGACAAAAGCAAGCGAGACGGTGTACACGAAGATGGAAAACGTCGTCAGCATGATATTCTCTCCGTCGATGCTCCTGATTACTCTCATAATATGGCATTCTTCTCAAAATAATAAAATTATGACAGAAATAGAGACAAGGGATAAACAGGGAGAGCAAGGAGAAAAAGGTGAAAAAAGAGAGTCGGGCCTCCGTTCTTTCCTTCACTAAAAGTGGCGCGTGCAATCGACGGCGAAATCCGTGTATTTTGTCTCTGTCCATGTGAGGCATGTCGTAGAAATTACGTTTGAAGCGGACAAGGCGGACGGAGCAAGGCGATTCAAGGCGACTCCAGGCCTGAGGCGAGTAACATCGTGCCCCTTGCCCCCTCAACTTGCCACCCCCTGACGTCTTCCCGTCGTTGCAATGGTTGCAAGAGGCGATGGACGGAAGGAGAGCCCGGTATCTTAACTGAACGACCGAGAGAAAAGAGGCTGTCGGTGTTCTTCTCTCATAACTATATAATATTAGTTGACAAATGGAACGTTTCGTTTTTACGTTTTTGTTTTTGTACACGTTCATGTTTACAGCCTCATTATGCTCGAGGTTGGTGACTCTGATTGCCACATCATTTCTTCGCCATTCTTTTTATCATTCTTTTTATCATCCTTAACATTACGGACCAGCTTGCCCCCTTTCATTTTGTATTGTCACGCACTCGCAAGCACTGCCCTCTAGTCGTACGTCTGTCACATCTCTGTTTTGATCCTCTTATTTGAATTAGAATTTGTTCATATTATGCTGATACGGCACTTGCATGGCCTCACTTATCCTGAAGCCAGGATCTTTCGAAGACTGTTGTGAAGCACACCCCCAAAGGCAACTTTCTTCGCTTGTTTTCAATTTTTATGATGTATCTAATTTTTGCTAGTTTTCCACGTCGTGTATGGCATTCCTTTTCAGCGCCTGTGACGCCTGACGAGGCCGTTGTGTCTTCCTATTCGTGCCCTCGTTTTTCGACTTTTTCTTTTTGTGTTTTGCAAATGCCGGCGGAGTGTCCTCGTTTTACCAATTCTTGTTACGATTTGCTTTACGATTTCCTCCAGATGGACCCAGACACAGATACAACGTAGATACAACCAAGATACGAAATCAGAGGATGAGGATGAGAGCACTTTTTTTTTTATTCCCAATTATTCAATTTTTCTTTCTTTCTTTTTTCCCCTCAACGTCACAGCGGCATCGTATCCGTGTTCCAGCCTGCCCACGCCTCGTCTTGGGCTCGTCATTGGGCAGCGGCACATTGCAAAACAGGTGCGCAAAGTGCATCTCATCCTTCGCGCGGTTGTTGGCGACAAAATCTGCTTGCATTTTGGCTGCACATAATTTATCCATTTGTACACACGACCAACGGTCCACCTTTCACTTTGTTCTAGGATTCCCCATTTCCCGGCAAACAACGGACAGATTAACGACGGAAAGGGAAAAGAAACAAGAGGAAAAATAGGAAGAAACAAGCGAGAAACGAAAAGATAGAAGCGAGCTGCCCAACGAGGGAAATAGAAAAAAGGCACACAACGTGTGGATGTGTGGACTTGCACTTTTACATAAAAAGAAGTTGATAAAGTGAACATCCGACGACACCTAAACCACCAAAACACCCTATTTCTGCCGGCACTCTGTTGACAGTGACAAGTTGACACCCACAAAATCAAAAACCTCTGTGCACTTGCGTCTGCAAGATAAATCCTCCGTGCAAGTGCAAGTGCACTATGGAGTAGTCGTCTCATGGTAAGAAAAGGATGTCCTTTTGTCTTGTAACAAGGATGACAGCAAGACTGCCGGTGCTCTGTGCTGTGCATTCGCCCCCATCCCTCCCTCGATTTCGTTTTGATCTCAAGCATAAAGGATGCCGCCTGCAGGACGCCGAGGACCATTCATAATTCAGAGCGGCTGACCAGGTAAAAAAAAAAAAAAAAAAAAAAAAAAAGACTCCCACACATGCCCAATTTTAGCGTGGGGGACATGCCCTCCTTTTGTGTGTTCACTCTCTGCCCCTGCTCGCGCCGAGCAAGGATCTGCCCAAAAACGACAGGGGTCCCCGACTCCATACGACGTCCAACCAGCTCCCCTGCTCAGCTTCGCACACTAAAACACAAGGCCTGTGTCAATCACTCCTGTCGCTGGACTGGACAGCGGTCTTTTGTCCTTGTTCCCTGCTAATGCCATCAGATCCCGTCCACCACCGGCAATCTTGTCGAGCTTGTTACTTCGTAGTCACTGGAAAGAGCAACCGCTAGCCACTGGAGCCCGCTCGCCAGCTTAGGCCCCGCGATCAGCACTTGCCACTCTGTATTCCACAACCACAGACACCGTCACCACCGCCCAGGAACAGGAACTGAGGAGAAAAAGGAGAAGCAGAAACAGGGCGGTGATCGACAATTGAGTCTGTTTTCTGGGGCTTGGCCATTTGGGGCCTGCCTGTAACGGTGTGACCTCTTCAAAGCAGTCTGGGGTTGGGACGGATTGATCAAATTGAGAGCGGCAGGGCGGTACCTTTGATTTCTTGGTTTGATTCTTATTGTCGTCGTATTCGGTGAGATACGGAGTAAGTGCAAGATGATCGGGATGCTTCCTTGGGATGCTTCCTTGGTTCTGTTCGACGTATCTCCAGCATCATGTCGCATTTTGACGGCGTGTCGTCTGTTGGTGGTGCTTCTGCGCCAACTGTTTTCTATGTTTTTTGTCTTGTTATCTCGTTGTCTTGTTGTCTCGTTTCTGTCGCCTGTTGTTTATCTCCCCGCCTTTCTTGCTTCTTTCTTCTTGTTTCTTTCTTCTTCGTGTTCTCCCTAGGATCTGTTTATTGTATCGCAGGAACTTGTTTTCTATCACTTTCTTTTCGAATCTTTTCGCGTCTTTCAAGCAACGGTCACATTCCAGAGAAAATGCAAACACGTTGGCCGTCGAATCGCATCATTGGCACGTTTTCACACCAGGATAGCCAATGCGAGACTTGCTCCCAGGAGAAAAACACACTACTCCGCTGACCTCACATCGTAAAGCAAAATCACAAGTTGCTCCCACGGCCAGATCCAGACCCTGTCCTGGCCCAGCAGCCTGGTTTTCGGTTCTCGGGACTTGTTTATTTGTTTATGCGTAGAAGTAAGATACAATGTATGGACTCACCAACACAGTAAGCCGCTTTCATGAAAAAGTTTCATGGAAGAGCCTTTACTTTATTGTGCGTCGGTGTCGTGTGTGTTGGGGTTTTCTGCGCATTTGGCGCACTTTTGTGGTTTATCGTCGTGTCTGGTGGTGGCGTGTACCTTGACAAATGTGACGTCTCATATTTACTCTGTGATGCTATTTCAATTTTATTTCAATTTACCGCAGCTGGCGGGCGGCGGAAACACCAAGAATCAATAGCGTCGTTTCTTAATGTTGTCCTTCGTCCTCCTTCATTATTTTCTCGTACAGACATCCCTCGCAACGCCTCGATGCAAGGAGTATCGTGGTGGCCTATTTTCTTTCTTTCTTTTCTTTTTGTTTCTTTTTCTCTTTTTCTCATCTTTTCTTCGACATTCACCGACAGTTTGTTTCCCTCCCTCTTCCAGCCTCTCCATCTCATCTCGTTATCTCGTCATCTCGTCGTCATCCCGCTGTCTCCAGCTTCTTTCTTTGTTTCGTCGGTCGTTGTCAGTTCTCCATTCTCCGTGCACGTTTCTTCTTTTCTTCTTTCCTTTTGCGCTGTATTCCTTGCTTATTTACGATTTTGCCCCTCTGGCCCGCTTCCTTTGGGAGTGGCTGTTGACGTACGTGCCTGGCGTGCCTGACATGCCTGTCCAGCTGAAGTCGACTTTGCATCGTCAACTAAGAGACTTCTCCGGTCCTCTTAGTCTCTTTCTGAATATCCTTCAAATATCCCTACAGATCCCCACTCACTTCAAACATCCTGTCCTTGTCCTTCTTTTGCTTGTAACTGCCCTCAGTCCTGCAGTCGAAAATGCAGCGTTGTAGTGGTTGCGTTGCAGTCCCAAGCAAATCAAATCCCACAGATGCGAAAATCCCACGAAATCCCAGAATCCAGAAATCAAATGCCCAGGAATAAAAGCTATTGTCCCAGTCCCACTCCAAGTCGATGGGGCACAGATGGTCCCAAATGGCCCCGTCGCCCCCGCGGATGGCGTCCCGGTGACCAGGGTTCTGTTCTCCCAGCGCTCTGAGTGGTCCCAGCTCTCCAAAATGACCCAAAGTGACCCAAACACTGCCAGGCCTGCATATCGCTGAACCAAACGAACAAGGTTATTGGTTCCGCACACGAGAAGCTAAGATGTGTGTCTCGGTCGCACATGAAGGAGAGGGCGGCGGTGAAAAGAGTGAAAAGGGAAAACGAAGACAAAATATGATATATGATAAGCATCGTCTCCTTTTTCTTTCCTCTTCTCTTGGGACATCGCCACTCCTCTCTTGCGTCTCTTTTCTCTTTTCTCGTTCCCTCCCCACGCACCCGGAACACGGCGTACCCGTCCCAGTCTCATTTCCGTGACAAATCCAAGGAGGAAGAAGAGTCGTTTTCTCATTTTCGGCCTGATTTTCATCATATTTCTGCAGTATCGTCGTTTTTGTGTATTTTCAAGGTGAACTTGAGAGCATTTCCTGTGCATCGACTCTACATTATTGGTTCTTTTTTTCTTCTTTGAATTATCTGCAATAGAAAGGAGTCTATTGTCAAAGGATGATGATCACTTGTTTCTCGAGACGAACAAAAAGAACAAAAAAAAAAAGAACAAAAAACATCTTATCATGACCAAAAGCAAACAACCCATGAACCCAAGTAAAAAAACGAAATACGTCGTACTCCGCCATCCCCCCTCCCCTTCCCCTTCTTGTTCAAGCGCTTTTCTTCTTTCTTCTTATCCCCAAGATGTGCAGCGCCCCCATCTTGCTTATTCTTTCCCTCTTGTTTCTGGCGGGAAAGACTCGAGACCGCCTCAACCCCCAGTCTGTCCCGTCACTACGGTAGCTGGTAACGGGACAAAAAGAAAGGAAAGAGACGAAAAAGCAAGTATGGGAGAGCAAAGGGTAAAAAGAGGAGAGAAGGTAACGTTAAAAGGGAATAAAAGGGAATAAGAAAGAAGAGGGGGAAAAATAGCGAGAAAAAAGGAAAAAGGAAAGAAAGAAAGGCCTCGACTCCAGCCGCAAATAGACGACGCCAAAAGAAAACGATGATATCGGAAGAGGTACCAATAGAGTGACACAGGACACCCAAAGCTGGTGCCTGCAATGTCCGACTCCGTACTCCGTACTCCATACTCCATACTCCGTACACTGCAAGCCCTCCATGCAACACTCTTCCAACAGGCACACAGCCAACATCCAAGAGCCAGGCCACGCCACATTTCCCCTCCTGTTGACCCAAGAACCAAACTCTAGGGATACCAAGAGGGAGAAAAAGAAAAGAAAATGAGAAAAAGGAGAGCAGAGGAAACACGAATTCGCAGGATGGTGTTGCAAAAACGCAACGCTGTTGCAAGCCACCAATGCTACGAATGCTCCCAAAGAAAATGAAACCCAGACTCTAGAAAAAGAACGTCGTAGTCTGCCTCGTATGCCGAATACCGTAGGCCGTAACCGCCCGCCTGCAAATGGGAGAAAGAGGGAAAGCCAGGGGAGGACAAGAGGTCGTAGGTAAAAAAAGAAGCAAGTTGATGTGCAAACTCTTGAAACGTTCATGGACCGTTCATAGACCGTTCTATAAACCGTCCGTGGGCATGGTTGCACTGCAATGATTACGAGCTTCAGTTGAAAAGAAAACAGAAAATAGAAAAGCTATTTTCATCCTGTCTCTTGTCCACCTTTTACCTTCTCAAAGAAGAAATACGCCGTAGTCTCCTGTTTCCGCCTGCGGAGAATGCCCGCTGTTGCATCGCGGAAGGCCCGTAGTGCTCCCGACTGCAGTGCTCCGTACTACGACGTACAGACATAAACATTAAATAAACACCAGTCTACTGAGCAACCTGACAGATGTCTCCGAAGCATATGTATGTATGCACTTGCACTTGTAAGGATAAAATCCTGTTGAGTAAATAAGCACGTCGTAGACTCCATGACCAACAATACCATACGTCGTACGAAATAAACGCATCACGCATCCCAGACAGCCATTTCAGCGATTTCAGCCCACAGCATGTCCTGGGCCAGCAACCCCCATGGCCGTGGCCAATGTGGTGGCTACCACAGACCCGACAGACAGGATTCTGGGATTTTGGGCAAGATAAAAGATGGGGGGAGGGGGACGATGCATGTGGATGTGTGAAAAAAGAGTGGGAGGGGCACGCACCTTGCGTCTTGGGATTCTAGGGAATGCTGGGTTTTGGGAGGCTTGAGCCAGTGAAAAGGCGAGAAGGGTGGGGTCTGGGAAGAGACGCACTGAAAAGAAGAAAAAAGAAGACAAAAGACACGCAAATGATAGGCAGTGATGAACAAGAAAAACCGACAGCATGCACATTTTGTCATTTTTGCATGGGGATGGAAATAAAACAAGCGCGAAATGCGAGAAAAGAAAAAGAAATAAAAAGAAGAAATAAAAAGGAAATGCTGTTGTAAAAAAAGAAATAAAGAAAAGAGAAGGAACAGAGGCTGAACCAAACAGAGGGACGAGCTGCTTGTGAGCAAAGACAGTGACGAGAAAAGCTGTAGAAATAAGAGCAGTCAGAAATGATAGAATACTCGGTAAAGTGAGAGGGAGAGCAACAGAGTGGAAACGTGATCAAAGCGTGCGTGTGAGTGTGCAAGTGCATTTCTGCAGGAACTGGGCACAGCGTTGCATTTTTGACGCAACTCGTAAATTTGATATTTTGGTATTTGGTAAAGTAAAGGACGGCGGGCATCCCTCGCGGGCACCAGCCACAAAACAAAAGAAAGACAAAAGCCAAAGAACACAAAAGGAAAAAGGAAACAAATCCAGGCTCGCGGTACAGCCTTCTCTGCAACTTTGGACTGCACGAATATCAAAAAGAAAGCATCCAAAGACGAGGACATGATGAACACCGTGTGACAGATCATATCGAGGCTGTTTTGGCCTGTTTTTGGATGTCACGGACACGGCCACCGGCCAAAAGATCCAAAAAACACAAAAGAAAAGAAGAAACATATGCGGAAACCCAACCACACAATAATACAAAACGACCCGACGATGCTACCGGAGTACGACAAAACTACGATGACGGACCCAGGACGGCTGCAACACTGAGAGTGTATTTCTGTGCATTTCATTTGGGTTTGGTAACAACTTTACTGCTTTGGGAAAACGAGCAAGAGGTAGCATTGGGGGCACAGTAGCATTGCAGCTTCTCTTCAGGAGGATCCTGGTAGTCTTGGGAGTCCTGGGAGTCTTGGGATTTGCAAGGGTGAGCTTGTTGTCGGGTTTTGATTTTGGTGTTCTCGTCAGTGTTATCATGCTTCTTCTCTCTTCTCTCTTTTCTCCTTGGAGGGGTCTCCGACGAAAGTGACTGGTTACCAACGACAAGGGAGCAGACGCTTGTGATGGAGGGTGGATGGGAGGGCAGTATGACTCGGGCCGGTGGTGACACAGGGAAAATTGGAGAGAGTACGTCGTAGAGGCAGAAGAATGAAAGAAGGTGAGTAAATGAGGACAGTGATGTGACGAGGATGGAGGTGCCCCAAGATGGGCCAAGATGGGGGAGCTGAAAAGGACAAGAGAAGACGAGGCGAGAAAAGGAAAGAAAGTAACAGGCACCACAGACAGAATTAGCAAGAAAAAGAAAACAAAATGACAACATAGTGACGAAACAATGCAAAGATGTAAGAAGCAACAAGGAGGGAGCAACAAGAGAAAACAGAGCTAGGAAGAACAGCCGCCCAGACGATGGGGACGAATAGCCAGTGGCAGATTTTTATGTATGAATAAACAGCTGTGTAAACTTTGTGTAAACTCTCTCTATCATAGCGTCGTGCTCAGAGTACTCCGCCCTCAATAAACCGTCTCAAAACACAAACACGGGGGAAGCACGAGCCAGCATTTGAATTTACGGACTAAGTGAAAAAGGTCATCGCCATCTCCGTGGCCCATGCCCTCGGGGCGACCTGCACCGATCTGGCCAGCCTTGAACAGCCTCACAAGCTCGAAAGCCTCATGGGAGAGTGAATAATCTCCCCCATCCCCCCTCCTTTTTTTCTGTTCCTTTTCCTGTTGCTTCCAAGGTACCACACCCCCCGGCGCATTTTCTTACTCGACTGGGAAGAGAGCTGGAGTGCAAAAAGAGAACAACAGACGCGGAGCGGAGCAACTAACAACGGCATGAATGAGGAGGATACAGGGGAAAAAAGAAAAGAAAAAAGAAAGGCTGAAGGCAAAAGAACATCCCGAGCGGGCCAGCGTTACACTGGATGCACCGGACCGCAACCCTTTGCAGCGTTTGGGAAGGAAGAGGGGCCTTGATGCTGGCTGGATGCTGGATGCTGGTGCTGGATGGGGGGCAGCGTCGTATTTCCAGTACAGCCCTCCAGCTGAGAAGTAAAGAGGAACAAAATAAAAGTGACAACTGACAGAAGAAGCAACTGTCCCAAGACAACCCAAGAGTCACAGGTCCCAGGAGGAGACTCACTGCAACACACACCCGGGTCAGACTTGTTTTGATTCCCTTCCTTTTCCTCTTCGTATTGACCTAATCCAAATCCATCGTCTGCCTCTTGGCCTCCTCGTTTCCGTTGGTTCCCTAGTACGATCCCCAAGAACCTGGACGGGTCGTCGAGATCGAGAGTTTGTGCTGGGTCGGTCTCAGGAGGAGAAGGGAGAATGGAGGGAAGGTGGGGGGAAGGCGCAAGGAGGTGCACAAAGGTGCGAGGAGTGAAATGGGAGGTGGTATCGACCGTTGCATTGGTAACGTATTAATGCAAGACTGAAAAGGTGTGTTTACACCAAACTTGCACGTGTGGCTTTTGCTATTGCCTGTTTCAGACTTTGATATCACTTCACTTTCTGTTTTCTGTCTTCTTCTCTTGTCTGATGCTTTGTATCTTCATTTTACGATACACTTTCTCTTACACCCCAGCAGTTTTAAAATGCCAAAAACATCTCAGCCACTCACGGTTATCTGAGTCACAATAACAATATTGTTGTGAGTTTGTTCCAGAAAACAATGAAAAGACCAAAATTGTGAGCACAGATGGCTGACAAAAGCATGCAACAGACAATACTCCAGGCAAGAAGACAAAGACAAAAAAGCCATCTATACTCTCTGTGAAAGGCTCAGGGTTTGACACAATGGCGTTCATTACGGGCGTCAATATCTTGAGACCTAGGAAACTACGACATGCACCGAGAGACATTAATGAGGCATGAGGCGTCCGAGGGACTTGAGACACTCAAAGTCCTCTCCAGAACTGTGGGTGAAAACGCCACAAAGTGATATTGAAATACAAGAGCGCCCAAACACACCAAAAAGAGAAAAGGTCAGCCAGCCAGAGAAGACCAGGCAACCTCTATCTCGCTTGCCGGATTCCGTGCCGTTCAGCCTCTCGGCGTTTTCTTTGAGGACAGTATCCTTTGATATTTGGTCTCGTCAAGTTGAAAGGGCTGCTTGAAGCGCAGGCAGGACGCGCCGAGTAGGCGTGTAAGCAAGTGCAAGCGCACATGTGATGCAGACATGCCGACGCCAGGAAGGATTCGAAGGAAAGACACCTTTAAAGACATTTTACAATATTTTGGCAATATTTTGACATCAAGCGATGTTATCAAGTAATGTCATCAAGCAATGCTATTAAGCAATGTTGAAGGACACAAGGAGGCTAGCTTGACTAGATTTGTTTGGCTTCGTCCAAATCACTCCTTTTCACGAAAAGAACCTCCCCTTTTCTACGCCCCTTGTTATTGTGGAGGGTAAGACATTTGAGGCGAAGCTATTGACGGCGAATTACCCGAAATGCGTTCAAAGGCCACAAACGATACAATAAGAGGCTACAAGATGAGACAGTGACGTGGACAATTACAAATGGGAATAGAAGGGACCGGGAGAAAACGCGGAGAGACAGCTCTTGACTGTTTATGTTCTAGCAAGTCTCGTATCTGTTCTCCTTTATTGGTTGCGCCTCCAGTCGTCACAGCCATCTTCGGGCATTTTTATTTTATTTTATTGTTTATTTATTTCATGTTTTATTCAGGTATACAAGTGACCGCCATGCCGAGATGCAAGTGCCATTTCGCCGTATTTGGGCCGCACGTGCCTTTTTGCGACGTGATATTTGTCAATACAGGGAGATGAAGAAGACGGGGAGGTCGACACAAGACAGCGAGGGAGGCTCACCAGTGTCTACTCAGTACCGGAGAAACTGTATTCGGATGCCTCCTTCCTTCGAAGCGAGATAGTTATGTGCCTCGTTGAATCCCTCGTGCAATACTAGACAGTATTGGCAATGCCATCTCGTTTGTTTATTCCATGGACTCAACGGATGCAGGACATCGAAGAATCATGCATCATGTACTTCTTGGCCGCTGGAGATACTAATCTCCACAGCCTTGGTCAACTGTGGATAAAATAATCGGCATGCTCATTTTGACGTTGAGCAAATCTGGGAGAAATCTAGCAAATCTCATCTGAGAAATCTAAACTGCTTGTTTCTTTGTTACGGCCATCATACAGTGACGATCTTCTTCAAACGGCCGCCAAACTACTAAGCAAACTACTGAATAAACTACTGGCAAAACTACGATGCTAGTTCCCCCTTTCACAAGCTTCTGTGTAGATCCAAAAACACAAGCAACGAAAAAGAATGGCATGGACTCCCCAGTGGGTTTTGTTTAGTGAGATCTTGGTCCTTTTGTGGTTCAATTTGGTTCGCTGTGCGACAAAAGGGATGGATAGAGGGTCTATCACGGCGTACTACAGGTACGACATACAACGGTGATCCTATGAGGCTCCCCAGAGTTCACATTGACAGTTGTATCAGCGTCGATCACTGCCCTATTGTGTTTCCTCAATTCAATCATTACAGCCATTGTCTCCAACTGTCTCTAGTTGTCTTTGATTGTTCCCACACAAAAAGACCGCGCAGAAGTTGTACTCGCACAACTATGTGGGACCAGGACAGTAATTGTTACAACCGCCTTTCTGTCTCACAGATTGTATTCGATTGTCTTACCCAGCGTTCCTGGATTGTCCCTCCAGTTCCATAGCTCCATACTGAATACGTTGCACATCTGCACAGCCTTTCCTGTCCCCATCCTTTGTACTGTACATGTTGACCCTTTTCTCTACACAAAGAATGGCAACTCTCCACAGCATCCACTCGTTGTCTCTTGTTGGCACAAAAGCAGGAAGAATGCGGAAGAATACGGGACGGACATGGATCACAAAAGTCTACGACAGATGCAGGTACGCATACTATTTCAGGGCTTATGTCGGATATACATACATACGGTGCCCACCAACCTGCATCTATCTCGTAATACAGCAGCTGGACCGGATGCCGGAAAGATATTTTGGGCGGAACGATGCCCCCATATATTTGTGGTCACTGGGGGCTTCTAGCGTCTTGATGCTTCTGTAGTCTTCGCTTGAGCCCGTACAACATAGGAAAGGCGTGGGTGTGCGGATCCGCGATAAAGGGTCCACGCCAGGCCAGTTTTAGGGAGGAGTGAAGGGGGTGATGGAAAGGGGGGGTGAATAAACAATAGAAAAGGGGAGGCCGGGAAGAGGACCAAGAAGAGTATTGAGAGAATTATTCACATATTGTTGAATGCAAAATTTGCAAAATGCTCTGACCAAGTACGCCACAGCATGCCTAGATGGTGAGTTTCCGGCGAAGGAGGTGTGCTGAAATGATGGCACTGATCGTTTCCAGGTGAAAATACAAAGAATACAAAAAATACGAGGAATTACATATACTCAAAACCCGCGTTGTACGGCCAAAAATGCCTGCGAAAGTTTGTTTGCCCAAAAGTGCCCTTGCTCATCTTTTTTTTTTTTTTTTTTTTTTTTTTTTTTTTTTTTTTTTTTTATTTTTATTTGGGCGGGAATATAGAGAATTAT